>GL380448.1:26514-51831 GCA_000143925.2 Caenorhabditis brenneri
CATTACAAATATACACAATTAACAAATTTTATCATTGGGAGAAAAGTGTGAACGCCAGTGACAGTGAAGAAGAAAGCATTGATCCACGCTCACCAACCCTCGCATAAGAGTTTTCAATGGTCTGGTTTTTGGACAGGATTGTAATGAGAAAGTGAGTAGAGCGTTGTATATCAAAATTAGAATCAAACGGATGATTGAATTACAAAACGTTGTATTTTTTTCAGAAATGTTATAATAAGGTAGTATGATAGAAAAATAATTATCATCAAAAAATGTTTTTCGAAAATTATTTGGGGAGCTGAATTCGGATGCCCACTTAACTAAAAACTGTGACGCCAGTTTGATGAAGAATGAAGATGACCTGCTTCCCTCCGCTCTTTCTCAATTTCTTCAAGTAACCCAATAATTCCATAGTTCTTCGGCAGGCTTTCAGCAGTGTCATCTGAAATCTCATTTTGTTTATATATTTGTAGGATCAACCAAAAAGACTCGCCTTCTGATAATGTGTACTTTCCACAAACTGGACATTGCACAATTCCTTGAGAAGTTGCATTCAGCAGAAGAGAATTCAGGCAATCCGTGCATGCAGAATGTCCACATTCCGTAAGAATCCTGGGTGTTCTTCTCTTGGATTTCCCATTGAATTGAAGAAAACAAATTCTGCATTCTGATTCTTATAACTGAGAATTCTAATCCCATCAGCATCATCAGAATCTGAATCCTCAGACTTAGATTTTTCTCCTTTTGTTCTTGGTAACTCTTCCTGTTCATGTCTTCTCAATAACTCTACCCTATCCTCCAGAGCATCATAATAGTATGAAATACATGGAGCATTTGTGATTGTCAATGATAATTTGGCAAAAAGTACTTGATAGAAATGGCAGTCAGTGTTCACTTTGAATGCAAAAGTGAGTATGATAAGAATGAAATGAATGGAATAGTTAAATGATGGGAATATAGAGCAAGGATATAAATACGAGTATGTTACATTATCGGCAATAAATGCCAACTGAAGAATGCAAGAGGACCATAGGCATATGGAAGTTATACACAATATCATCTGGAAAAAAATCACCTGTTTTGTGTAGGTCTTTAAGATATTACTGTAGTTTAAAGACAAATACCCAAGTGCTATGAGATTCTTGTGCTATATCTCAAGTGCTATGGGGTGATCTTGTTTTATGTCCCACTTTTCCGAAATTTGGAGTTCTTAAAAAAAAGAAGCTATACAATTTAATAATAATTATGGAACAAGAGAGCACAAGTGCTAAAAAATCTTCAAAATTCAATGTGCATTCAGTCATTTCTATGAAAAAGTTTCCAGATTTCCCGAAAATTGTTTAGGAATTCTCGTGGAAAAAATCGTGTAAAAACCCCATTCTGAGACTATTTCTCAACTCACATTTGCATCACGACTCCAGATCAAAATGACGAAATGAGTGATTACTGTAAATACAGTTATTCCTCCATATACCACTTTATAATCTCTTCTGCATTTCTCCAACATTCCTGTTCCACGTATCGAATCTTTTTTATCGATCCATAGTTTTGAAGAAATACTCAAAATGAGAACGGAACCGAAAGTTTTTAAAATGCTCATTATATTTTCATGTTGTTTATCATCTATCAGCTCTTTTTGATATTTCACACAAATCACAAGGAAACCGGAGGCTAGAACAAGTCCTTGCATACAAATCAGAACCAATACTTCCGTATCAAAAAATAAAAATTTCATAATTGCTCAAGAGAGTACCAATTTACCGACAGATGGATCGATAAACAAAGAATTACGCGTTGAATACGAATGAGGAGAAGCAGCTGGCGTGCATTCTTGAGCGTTCACGGTACCATAAACTGCTACGACACTCCGCAATTACGGGAGGTACGCGATGTCTACAGGAGAAAATTGTGAATGATAGTAGAAGTAAAGCATACACTGGTTTGCTCGATTTTTTTTTCAGAACCCCACTCAACAACTCTTGCATAAGAGTTGTCAATGGTCTGGTTTTTGGACAGGATTGTAATGAGAACATGCGTGGAGCGTTGTATGCATGGAAAACTTGCTTGAGGTTTTTTATGTGACACTTTTTATCATGGCTTCCATGTGAATATTTGTTTAATTGAAACTCCAACTGAAACCTGTTGCAACCAATCTGAAAGCTTGGTGATTTGGACTTTTACCCCTCTCTTGAGACATAAAATGCACACTCGACTACTACTAAAATTTATTATCTTCTTGATCTCAAGCACCTCTCTTTTGGCTTTGGACGACTCATTTACTTCGGATTTTCTTCTCACTCCCGACTATGTCGTCTTATTTTTTGATATTTTTTATCATCCTAAGTTTGACTTCACTGCTCGTTGCTCAAGACGGAGCACCTGGAGCTCCTGGACAACCTGGACAACCTGGAGCCCCTGGAGGTGATGGTGGAGACGGTGGTGACGGAGGAGATGGCGGAGATGGAGGGAACGGTGGTGAAGCTTCCCCAACTGCAACTGCTGCATCTCCAGGATCTCCTGGAGCACCTGGCGCACCTGGACAACCTGGACAACCTGGTGCTCCTGGTGGTGACGGTGGTGATGCTTCACCCGGTGCCAACACTGAAAGCAGCACTCTCACCACTTCTGAATCTCCAGTATCGTCTTCAACTTTACAACCACCCACTGGAGCCAGCACTTTCCTCTCAACTGTGACTCCAACCACATCAAAACCAGTGTTTCTCAAGATGATCAAGCTTTTTGGAAAAGTGACATCTCCAACTTCGACTCGAAGAAAACGAAGTGCAGAAGTGACCTATCAGAATACGAATACTGCCGAATGCATTACTACTTGTCGTCTCAATTTCCTGTGCGTATTGGCATATATTGACAGTTCTGGCAGATGCAGAAACTATAATTATGAGCAAGGTGTCACACTAATCGTGGCAGAACTGACAGATGAAGACGGAGAAGTGGTGGGATTCAAGGTAATGTTGAAAAGTTTTATTGAGATTTGAGCTAAATAGATTCCAGGCAAACTTCGATGATATGGACTGTCCGTTGGATTACCAAGGAATAACAATCCAGGGGACCGTTGGAAATCCTCAAGGGTCAGAATTTTTTCCATTTGAATGGGAGCGAACAAACACAGGGTGGATTCTGGAAATGTAACAGGAATTTCTTCTTTCCTCCATCCCAATTAATCTAAATTTTATTCTGAAAATGTCTTTGTATAACTTTGAATTTTCATTTGTAGTTTGGCCCCACTTCAGACTACTCCCCCACCACTTTTCGAATTTATTACCGTCTAGAGATTGAGAGCTCTTCTCCTCCTACTCTTCTTTTTTTATTTCTTTGTTTTGTAGTCAAATGCTCATTCATAAAACTTTCTCAACAAACTATTCGATATGGACCGAATTTTCATATTCTTGATACAACTATACTTTTTCCACTACGTTGGTTCTCAAACTATTTTTTTCCCGAAAATGATATTGGTACCCGGTAAAATTGCCTATAATGATCCGTCGGTTGGTGGAGTCAAGCTATTAAAAGCAGAGTGCATCAAAACATGCTTTGAAAACGGCGATTGTATATTGAGTTACATGAATTCTGATGGATATTGTTTTCAATATAGTTATAGCAACTTGACTGTTCTAACAGTCACTGATTCCATTCCTGATGAAGAACTAGTGGTTGCGATGAAAGTGAGTTGACGGTCTGAAGATTCACCCTGAACTTTTGAATTGTCTCAGGCCAACTTGGTGAATACTAATTCTTGTCCTCTCCTTTCAACAATTTCGGATTCTTTGTATGGAAGTACAGATGCAGGTGACACTTTCAAATGGACAAGAACCGAATCAGGATGGTTTACCACTAAAAACTCATAATGAAACGTCGCTAACAGTTCTCGTTAAATGTTCCTAATAAACTTGTTAACCATAACCATTTGTATGAATTTGGGTTACTGTATGCTAATCTTGTCAAATCTTTGTTTTGCTCCTGGGATTCTATAAAAGAGCGGGTTCAAGTAAGTGATCGTAAAGATGATTTACGATTGTGTGTCTCCCTGATTTCTGTTCGCTGTTCTATCTTGTTGGACTATCCGCGCACACATTGTGGAGTCAATACGCTTCATTCCTTGTTGATCATCCTCGTTTTCCATTTATTGGGAAAACAGATGCAACTGAGATGAAAGATTATTCTCCTCCTCAAGGAAAATCATCACAAGTGTTCCTCTCCATTTCGAAATGTCGTTTCTTTATTTATTAAATTTAAACTCCCGCTTATTTCACCCTCTCGCGGCCGATGTTTTCCTTTCAGTCCTCAAACAATCGCGCTCTGTCGCACGCATTTTTCTGCTATTTTTTCGATGAATTTTCTTAGAATTCCTTGTTTCTTATCCGTTTTCTCTCATTTTCATCATTATTTCTTTTAAAAAATTAATTCAACTCTGTGCTTTTCCAGAAAATGACCGCCACCGAACGAGTCGTCGTCAAAGAGCTGTCAAGCAGTTTGCTTGACATGAAGGTATTTGCATTAATCGCTGTTACGCATTCAAATGTTATTTATTTTGCAGTTTATGATCAAGAAAAAGAAGCAGATTGAAGCAAAAGAAGCAAAAAGAAGAGAGTCAAAGTTGGATCAAAGTATTGGAGAAGTCGGGACTGAAGCAACGTGTAGCACAGATAGAGTGCAAGCCAAAGACGAAGTTTGCTACGATTATGCAAAATTAGAAAATTTATTGTTCGGAAGATTATCATTCAATGGTTTCAACAAAGATGTTGAGGTAAGTGTCGTTAAAATGTGATCAAAAGAACTTCTCAAGTGGTTTTGGCTCAGAAAAAGTCTGATCGCGGGTGATTTATTGAATAAACAGGAAAAAACAATATAAACAGAATTAAGTTATTGTATGACAATAAATGTAAAACATTGAAAACACTCCTAAAGAAAAAAGTTTTGCAGAGTCTAATGGAATACTATGAAAGAAAGCGAAACGGAGAACTTTCCGATGAAGAAGACGAAGGAAAAGATGTCGATGATCAAGAGATGGCTGAATCGTAAGTGATTGACTGAGAAATAAGTAAAAACTGAGAGCATGTTGCTTGCAGCTTAGCATCGACAAGATTGTTAGTTCGCACGGCAATTCACCCGATATTCCCTCAGTTTTGTTGAGCTTAGATTTCTGACAAAACTTTGTTTTCTTCTTTTCAATATTAGCGCGATAGCTTTCTATAAAACAGACCTTCAATAATCAGCAACAAGCGTACTTTTTTTCAGGTTCGGAGCACAAAAACTGGAGGCATTAAGCAAAAAGAATCAGTCGAAGCGGGAAAGAAGACAAGTAAGAAATCCTTATAGGCATCGAAACTTAATAATCCAAATTTTCAGCAAAACGAGAAAAACGATGAATCAACGGGAGGACGAAAATTCAATTTCAAAGACATTCGAAAGCGATTTAACGATGGAGAGTTGACCGACGGAGAGCCAGAGAGAAAGTTCTTGCGACCAGCCGATGAGTAGGTAAGTAAGAAGTAAAATACTGTGCAGAAATCTCGTAAATTTGCATAAAATCGGAACATCGTTCGATTCGGGTCGCACAAACAATTTTTCGTGGCTTATTGCCTTCTCTCTTTGAATACAGTAACAATTTTAAACCAATAGACAATTTTCGAATCGGTTCGAATCGCATGTTTCCGTTGATATCAGAGCCATAATTTGACATTTTATGGACAGTAATATATATTTAATTGCAGACACCCACCTGTTCGACTTCTCAATTCTTCGTGATCAATGCTACATTTCCAGTCAGTTTCCTACCATAATTTCATTGTTATCCTTGTTGTTGCTCTTTTTGCCAGTTCTTTTGTTGTTTTTACCCATATTTCCCTCATATCAATTGTCGTATTCAATAAGTAAGTAGAGTTCAAAGATTCACTTTGCTCTTCTTTTTTTCATATGTTTTAATAAAATTAGTATAATTTTTGTTAGTTTGTTTAATTTTTCTGCATTATTTCCCTCGAGTCCAAGCAGGCGACTTCGATACGGAACATTTTCAATGAGATGTCAAGCTTGTTCTTCTGCGCCAGACTTGTTGGATGGGAAAAACGATTGATCGCATGACTGAAGTTGCTCATGCGACGAACGAATGATTTGACGAAACAACTACGGAAATGATCGAAAGAACTTTTAAGGATGAAATGAAAGTTTCATTAATACTCATTCATCAACTGTTTTTTTTTGAAAAAAAAACAAATATCCATCTTTTCCTTTCTGTAGCTCATGTAATAAAACGATACTCAAATGCAACGATTGCATGCTTGTGCGGCTGGAAAAATTAAAGTGAATAAAGTTATCTAAGAGAACCTGTTCGGACAAGCAGGTTACGATGTCAATGAGCAAAAGCTCAGCAGGAGGCTTTTCGAAAAACTAAAACTGTACTCAAAAAAGAAAAAGCGTTATTCAGCTAAACTGTTCTAACTTTTTTATTTAATTGTTTGTTTTAATAAAGAATCTGTTCATTATTCATCTGTGTCACATTATATGTGGAAATGTGTTGCGCAATCATACAAACAAAAAAAATATTATTTAGTGTTTTGTCAGACTTTCGACAGAACGATTGTTAATTTTATTTTGCAGTGTTGCATGTTACAGAAGCATCTTTGTATCACATGACCTAGCAACTTCATTACTAGATATTTGAAAAACTCAGCGTTACTCATCAGTTTTTCAATAGGAAAAGAATTGAGTTTCGTATTGATAAAGTTTGATGATTCCGCTACCAATGGACCAAACCAGTAGAGTTTTCAGAAATTCTTGATCACATCAGACTGATAATTGGGGTTTTTCTGGTTGTTGTTCAGTTCGTTTCTCTAATATAAAAGGTCCTTAGGAATGTGCTATGAGAGTCTCACTTTTGATTCCAAAATGAATTCCATAGCACGGGGAAGAGTTCTTTAATGTGATCTTTTAGACGGTAATCTATTCTCCATGACAGCAATTGCTGGTTTACCGGGAAGATGCTACCAAACTGGCAAGATGCTTCGAAAATCACAAAGTTTCTGGAACATCTAAACGAAAAAGTATGTTTCAAGACAACCATTTTTGATTTTTCAATTAGTTTCTCCTGAACAATCAAGATGTTCCCAACATTTGACAGGTTATTCAGAGCCAATAGTCTGATTTCTTGCGGAGTTGAATTCAGTTTCCCTCCCGAAAAATAGACGCAAACCAATCACCGATTCCCAGGATTTTTCTCACCAACCTTCCCAAAAAAAACCCTATTTTCCCACCACCACTAATATGAATTCCATCCTTTTTTTCCTCAATTTGCTTCTTCTTTTTTCCCTTCTACCCGTAAATCCCGTCACCAAATCCCCCCTCATCTTTTGCTCTCTTTTTCCCTTCCTCTCATCTTTTTCTTCCAATTTCGGAGGAGAGAAGGGAGCGCCCTCTGATTTCATCACCATCTTCTTTTTTATTCATCCATCTTTTTTTTTCGAAATGAATCTACACTCTTTGCTCTGCGTCTCTTCATCTCATCAACTATCTCTTCACGTACTTCCGTTGCGTATAATAGCTCCCTCTCTCTCCCCGGTTTGGAAGAGAGAAGAGAAGGCATGGACAACCGACGAAGAGCCAAACGAAGAGGAGCCAAAGATAGAACATAAAATCAAAGAGACGCAGATAGAAGATAGTCTAAACTTGCGCACCTCTTCTGCTTTCTAGAAGCCGTCAGCTCCTTGTGTCTAACCTTGTGCTCTCCTCATTTCATATACTATTTCTATTCGTTAGTTTTGGCAACTTCTCGTCCCTGCTGCTTCTTCTTCTGCTTGGAGGATGCGACTCGACAGATGGTTGGGGTGGGAGGAGAAGAAGCAAAGAGAGAAGAGTGCATGTGGGTCGCCCCTCTTCTAGACTCTTTCTCTCTCTCTCACTTTCATTTTGATCTCTTTTTGCATGATTTCATTTTTGTTTATTATTTTTTCATTTTATATGTCGCACTTTTAATTACCCGTAATTAGGGTCGTTATTTGGAGACGACTAATTAAACCCCTAATATAAGAGCAGACAGAAAAGTGTTGCAAAAAGGACAGAGTAATTGCAGGTTTGCATCTGCTTAGAAGGTTTCACCTGCAAATTTCACCTGTTAGACAGGGTTTTGAATTAGTATTTCGAACGTTTCTTTTTTGAGAACGCATAGAAGAGGAACTGAAAACAGTCCCTTAGGGCTGCTCAGCAAATTATTGTTACCTGATCAGGATGAGCTTAGATACTTAGATACGAGGGATCAGGCCCTAGCTTCAAATGTTCCTGAGGATCACATATTTTTGGATGGCATTGAAAATTTGATCGTTTTCTCCTTCCAAAAATTATATGATCAAGTTACAGTAAATCCTGAAATAAAGATCCACCCAGTACTGTATGTTCGAACCATCATATCTCGGTTGTTTTTAGAGTTATCAGAACTTTTTCAACTAAAGAAATGTTTGAAATGTGATGACAAACATTCCTTCAGTTGACCATGTTTCACGATTTTCAAAGGTAACCGAGATATACTGCTCTGATATTGGGTGGTCCTATATTAATTTTCCAAAAAAGTTCAAGTTACTTTCCTATCACTCCTGCTATCACCAATAGCCCCCATAGCACCAAATCCCTGTACAAATCACTACTACCAGTTAATTTTCCTCCCAAACCTTCGATTCAAAACACTAACCCCACCCCTTTTCCCTTGGTTTGTATGAGTCACTTGAAGAATTGCAGGCATTCATAAACATAAACATATCTCTGGTTTCCTTCCTCTCTCGAACGTTGTTTTTCGTTATTTGAATTGAAACATAAGGAGACAAAGAGTCACAAAACATTTCGTAACAATTTGAATCTCAAGGCCATATTTTCGTTGATTATTGACACACTTCGCAGCTCTTCTCAACTAAAGTTATCATTTCCAGGCCCTACCATCATGACAAAGTACGCCTTCACTGTTGAACTGCAGGTCAAGTAAGTTTTTTTGAACAGTTAACAAAAAATCACTTTCTTCACATTTCTAGAGAATACGACAACGGTGATCCGCTGGCTTTCAAAATGGATGGCCACAGATTTGACGGAGCACTTCGAACACTGAAATGGAGCACCGATCAGACATATACTGTGAAGATCACGACGAAACCAGCAACAGAAGTCACGTGAGTCTCGACTTTTTGATCAATTATTCTTTTCAAAAATAGCTAAAAACGTGCAGCAAAAACAATCGACCGAGTGTATATTTTCCCAATTTCCGTTATTTTCAGTCGTATCAATGTGAACGGAAATGATTTGGATATCACAAAAGAGAAGCTGGGTGTCTTTT
Source organism: Caenorhabditis brenneri (assembly GCA_000143925.2). Taxonomy (NCBI): domain Eukaryota; kingdom Metazoa; phylum Nematoda; class Chromadorea; order Rhabditida; family Rhabditidae; genus Caenorhabditis; species Caenorhabditis brenneri. Next base: position 35,843 of record GL380448.1, read on the forward strand.
CCGGAAATTGGAATACGGCTGGAGCTGAGGTTTCGAAGAGAGGCACCAGATTCCCGTTGGTTTTCTTGGTTGACTTTGCACCAGAGGGACAGATGAGGGTGGAGTTTCAGTCGAAGGTGTACTCGAAGGTAAGGAAAAGGTGCATGGAACTGTATACCATTAGAAACAACCAAAAAATGTGGATTCTGTAAAACTAAATTTTTCAAATATTTTGATGAAAACTGATGCATTCGTGTTAAAAGTCCTCAAAAAAGTCAAGCAGCCATTCCAGCACACTCTTCTTTTTTCCAGAACGACTCTCACGCTGTCTGGGGACACAAAATGAACAGTGTCGAGTTCAAATGCAGTGGTGACGATGATGGATACGTCAAGATTGTGGATGAGAGCTACAAGTAAACCTCTAATATAAGAGCCTCTACCCGTAGAACCTATCTAGATCTCTTCTCTTATCATATCCATTCAATTTCTTTCGATTCTCTCATCCCAACAAATCTCTCTTCTTGGGTCTACCCGGAAAGCAATAATATTAATCTGTGTGCAAATGAGCTCTGTTAGAACTTCGATAGAGCGAGTTTGCATACCAAATTATTCCTAAAATAATGATAACGAACAATCAACTTGTCTATTTTCTTGTAATGATCATTATGAAATGAATTTTATCATCAAAATTCCGATTTTCACAGTTTTAGTTTTTTTTTACAGAAGACGTAATTAGGGATGTTAAATCACTTAAAAAATAATAATGGTTCAATGTCTCATCCCGACAAATCTTTACATGACAACAAAATGTTTGTTGGTAGTGGTGTCTCCGGATTTAGGCTGAGAGCAAGCTTCGAAGGCGGAAGTAGGAGTTGAGAATGGTTTGACTTCTGGTGCCTGAAATTTCTAAGAGTTTCGAAATTCTGACATTTGCAAATTTGTAATATTAACCTCTTCTTTTCCCGACTCCAATGACTTTGCATCTAAATTGATTGGCTGAACGGGAAGCGAGAGTTGTTCCGTATCCATTGGAGTTACTGGCAGCGGCGGCATCACAACGTTCTCTGCTACAGTCCCTGGCTCATCTGCTTCATTGATGATAACTTTGGTTTTTTCTATGAAATTTTTCATAACCTGAAAACAAAACGTTTTTTTCCTGATTAATCACAAGTAACTCTAATTACCCCATTCAAATCTCTTCCTCTATCATTGATATCATATTGATATGGCACTCTCATCTGGACACAAAGCATCATCATCAAATCATGATAGTTCAAATTTGGATTTATGAAGAATGGCATTACGGGCTGTGAAATTTCATGCTCGTTGGGCACTTCTTGCAGTTCTTCTAGCTTTGGTTTCTTGAGTTTCGGCTCATTATTAAAAGTTCTTCTGACGTATTTTCGTTTGGGTTTTTTGATGAGAGGATTCTCATAAGTCAAATTTCCATCGTCAACTGCTTTCAAAAGTTCTTCGAGTACAACTAGAACTTCCGGATCAACAGTCGAAGTTTCTTGAGTTGGAGTTGAGAGTTTTTTCGGAGTTTCTACGGAAGAATTCGATGATTCCTCAATGAGAACCTTCTCCGGAGTAGATGAATCTTCTGGAGATAAACTTGGAACTTCCTCAACTGGCTTTATAACTTCATCAGGTACATTCTCCTTGTCGACATCCAAAAGTGTTTCGGATGGAATTGGCACTTCTTCTGGAGATTTCAATCTTCTTTCGTTTGGTTTGTTTGTCATTGTGATTCTGGAAATTCTGAAGATTGGAAATCGAAAAAATGGCCAACAATCTAACGAAAAATGTATAGACAAACTGAGCGAAGACATGCAAACATTAGAAGAATAAGGTAAAATGAATGTTTGGTAACGCGAGAAATCGATGGACTAACAGGGTCGACCACTTTCTTCTGGGATACGTCAATTAGCCGGATTAGTTTGCTTCCCGTAGCACTCGTTGTCTACACCACCTGCCAGATGAAATGGAGATGCTAATAAGTGTTGCAATTAGTTTTTTGTCAATTGAAAAATAGAATCCTTGGCAAACTGCCGGGTGTATTTTCGCAGATTTTTAGATGAAAAATTAACAATTGAGTTTATAATAACCGGAGAGTTTTGAGTCTTTGGGAAAATGAACAAGTGAAAACGGGAGAACAATGAAATTGAGCAAAATTAAGAACAAATGAGCGGAACTATTCTGATACAACATGTTCTGGTGTCATTTTTTGGTTATGTGGTCCTTCACCGTTTGGAAGAGTTGATGAATCGGCTGTAGCGGGGGCATTATAGTCGTGGATTCCGACCACTTTGGACTTAGGTCGATCACGTTTTCTTGGAGACGATTCTTCTGTTTTCTGACGTTCTCCTTGAAGTTGATTGTCTAGAACTTGAGAAGAAGAAAAGAGGCTCTGAAACAAATTGAAATAGTTCTTACTCTATCATCTATCAAACTTACCGAACTAGTTGAAGATTGGTGACTGAAAAATGGTCCTGGAGTCATCCCAAACATTTGCTGCCAGAGTAACTGTGACGGATCTTCCAAGCCGAAAAATGGCAATGGTTGAAAGACTGGATTGTAATCAGGAGATGTGATATCAGTTTGGCGATTGAAGTTGTGTGTTCTCTGAAGTACATTATCTCAGAGATAGGTATACTTCAAAAGACAACTCACCTCTTTAGAATATACGTTTGCTTTCAAAACTTCTTTGTCAATTTCTTCTTTTGATACTAACAACGGCAGGGATACCACAAAATCGTTGAAATCCCATCCATCTCGCTGAATTTCTTCCAGAGTTTTCGGAATGAATGGTGGATCTTCTACAGCAACTGGCTGTTCTTGAATGAATACTTCTGATGGCAAATTCTTGATTCTTGGTTTCCTTATTCTTTTTGGTTTTATGTGCACAACTTGGTCAAGGAGGTCTGGAATGAAGAAAAAATGAGACTGACTGATATTGAAAAACAGAAAACTAACAGCTCATCACTTTCCTGACTTCAGTCTTGTCATCATACATAACTTGTGGATTGTTCTTCTCTTCGGAAGCTGATTCCACAACGTTGAGCATATCTGAAACAGGATTTGTTATGATGATTGTCCATCCAACAAAACTTTCATCCGGAACTCAAAAAGAATTTACCTTCCATGACTTGTACCACTTGAATTCTATCAAACTTCGTCAGAAGGGTAAGTGGCGCTCTGGTACGTACCCGTTTCATTTTTTGCTGGAATCATTCAGAATATGTAACCGGAATGGACATAAATCAGCGTCCGAAAACGTTAAACAGCTGTGATTTCGGTTTTCGATGCTCTAAAATCAGATCATCCAGATATTCCAAAAAAGTGACATTTGCTTTCTACAGAGTCCTACCGTTAAGCATCTAGGTCAAAGTTACGGTAAACCAAAGCGTACAGAACAATAGAACAAACATCATAATCTTGGTCTTCTCACACTTTCGAATATTCGAATATTCAAATAAAGTGACAGGGAAGCACAAAAAAACAAAACTCCTCGTTTTGCACACTCTCTCGAAATACCATCTCGTGGTTACTGCGACCAGGGATAACATAACATAATCGAGAGAATAGGAGACTGCAGACAATAAGGAAACAAATAAATTTGAGTAGATGCAAGAAAAGTCATGTTTTGAATTAGGAAGAACTTGAGGAAAAGAAGGATGTTGCTAGGTGCTGGGAGGAAAGAATGTCTCAATGGTGGAAAAAATTCTGGACAAAGATTTCCATCTCGTATACTTTTAATATTTGTTCTTCGGTTTTGAACTGTTGAAGATAGCTTAAATCTACAGTCAGAAAGTAGGCATAGCTCGACAAAATCAGTTTGAAAAGGTGTGAATAGAAAATGACTAAAAACGAAATGAACAAATGTCTCATTTTCCGGGCACTCACACGCAAGGGGCACATACGCATCACACACCTATCCCATAAAAAGTAACTATTGTTCGTCATATAACCCGCCACTCCCCTGCCGAATTGATCGGCTCCCTTTTGCTTTTTCCCTTTTTAGTTCATGTTTTTCAAAACATTTGAATGACAGTACTTGAGTTTCTTCGATCGTAAGCTTGAAACATCTTAAATAGAAACCCTTACTGCATGTTTTGAGCGGCTTGATCACCGCGAAACTGTCGAATTTCATCTGAATTTTCCTCAGAATTTCGGGATCGCTTACAAAACAAGACAAGCAGAAAATAACTTCTCTCTAGAATTTTCTATAACACTTACCTGTACACCAAAACTTATTCTTGCATGCCAGACTAACGAGATGTTTTAGAGCAAAGAGCCTCTCTCTCCTACTCCCATTCCTTCCAGATCCACTCCGCTCCGACATAAAATCTTCCAATTTCCTTAGAGCATTCCATTACTATGACCCCGGTCTTTTATTACTTTCTCTCTTTTTTTTGTGTCTTGTTTCTCCTTTTGATTTTTGTCTACTCCAATGGAAAACAAATCTCAGAAGAAGTGTATTCGGAGCACTTGTGATTAGGTGGTGAATCATCGAGATCTTCTGATCATTTCCTTTACGATTTGTAGTTGCAGGATGAACAATGGAATCAGAAGATTGACCACTTTGTATTTAGTACTGACGCAAGATTCCAGATGATCCAGTGATCAGTTAGTTTTTGTTTTCTTGCAAACCTGCACTTTCTTCGTTTTCATTCTGCAAAATATATATTTGAAAAGTTCTCAATCAAATTCCCAATTTTCGAATTTACACATAGTTCTCCTTTCTGTGATTGCCAGTCAACTAATTGTCGTTTCTGAGAACTAAAAATTATTTTTCTTCTTTCGAATTTATGTATCCCGTGTTTCCTACAATTATACACCAAAGCCCGTTTTTAATGGTGGGTTTTGTCATGGATTCACTTTGAAGACACGCCTAAAATTGAAAAAAGAAAACCACAAGTTGAATTTTCATTTTCAATAATCTTGAATCTGAAAAGACACCTTCAAATCCTATGGGCTGGACTCGGTGTTTCAGATTTTTCTTACGAATACTGAACCCAGCTGGTCAAAATTTCCAGTCTGAGAAAAAAAACCAGACCTCTGTATACTTTTTGATTCATATAACCCTCAAAATCTTCCATCAAAAGCTCTTCTCTCTTTCTTTTTTCGATCCATTTCCCTCTCCGCTCAACACAAAATCTTCCAATTTCCCAAGAACTCTTTTCCTTTTCAATACTTTCACTTTCTCTTCTTCCCTCTCATTTTGCCCTTCTAAGAAGACTTTCGACTCCTTTTCTTTTCTCCACACACAAAAATATCCAAAAAGGTATCGGAACATAAAATTGCGTAGGCCGAGCATCAGCAGGCATCAAAAAAGATTATGACCTCCAATGTGCCATAAAAGGTTATGTGCGCTCGCTCCCCTTGGATTTCGATTAACATAATGACATGTGCCTGGGCTTTTTTCGGGGCGGAGAGAGAGGCGTAGGCCTCCATTCTCAGCTATACCCCTGTATTAATATTCTGAAAAGTGTCACATTTGAGCATTTTGATTGGATACCTGGGTAGAGAGAGGGGATTGGGAATGAGATTGGGATTGATTTTGTCGCTGAATTGTATTATTGAATAAGGATTATTCCGGAGATACATAGGATGTAGTGCATGTGTGTATGCCTGGGAAATATAGAAAATTTGGTTGAGATTTTTGCTTTGAACGAAACGCAGAGTTAGAATAGCCAGGCTCATTTTGATGATGTTTTGAATTTGAAAAAGGAGTTGTAGAGAAAAAAATTTGTAACAGCCTATTTTCGAATTAGCTCCAATCAGAAATGTCAAAAAGAATACAAAAAAGTCAAAACAAAACAATTCACATTTCGAAATATGTCATTATTCATTGAATAATCACAGTCTTGTCGTGAGTAACTTCTGATTCCATGACATCACCATTTTATATAAACATATCCCGTCTCCTCCTCCAGTTCATACTCTTCTACACCATTGCACAAAAGAATTTGTGTTAAAACAAACACTTTCCAATTTCCCTCTCTCCCTTCCTTTCAACCTTACTATCAATCTCACTTCTTCTTTCTTCTCATTTCTTCTCTTTTCTTCGTTCCTTCTGCACTCTTCTCTCCTTTTTTTGACCGCGAGGAGCACAGATGTTCGCCGATACTTTCTTCTTTTCCTTCTTCTTCCTTCCTTTTTCATTTCCATTTTATTCCAAAAAGAAATAAAAGGAAGGACAATTGTTGAATCATAATAAAAGAGAGACTCATGACAGTTCTTTCATTCCCACATAATATATCGTGACGCGTCGACATCAAAAACATTTGAATCGATGACTTTTTGTTGTGCACTTTCGAATGTGTTTGGTACTCTATTTCTACAAAGAAAAAGAAAAGTTTTCGAACATTTTTTCGATGATGTAGGCAAGTTTCTTCAAAAGTTATTTTTTTCGCAAGTCTTCTGGGACCACAAATGTACTCTATGTTTTGTTTTTGGCTCAGTGAGCTCAGACTAATTTCGAGAAGATTCGCTTGGAAATTCAGAATTCGTGCACTTTTAATTCTGACTTTGGGAGTGCAATGAACGTAGATAATTTTTCAACTCTTCTAAACTTTTTTTGGCTATCGGAACACTTTTTTCCAGCAATTCTTGATTTCCATACACTATTCCACTGTCCTCTTTGCTCTATTCACAAAGTTTTCGATGTTATATTCTTCATCCCTTTCGTTTAATTCCAATTTCAATCCCTCCTCTTTCCGGAGTAACCTCTCACTCCGATTGAAAGTATATCCCCCCTCAGTGAGCATTTGTTTCATAGCAACCCGAGTCTTCCCAAAGAAGAGCAATACTCTATTCGTTTGAATTGACATAGATTTGAAAAGGAATAAAAAGGAGAAAAGGGTGCACCCTCCAAACCGATGACGAATGATTCCAATTACTCACCCAAAAAAGAAATGGCATCGTCGGTCGGGGTGGCTGGCCCCCATAAAATTAAGTGTGGACGCCATTTCCTGAGAGGGTGAGACGTCTAAATTTGACCTTTTGGAATAAAAGTGCTGGCTCACTTTTATTCAAATTTTTTGATGTTGGGATCCAATTGTTCTTGAATTGTTTTGTGGTTTACTTTTTTTTTGCTTTTGGGGATTTTTTCCAAGTTGAATCGAATTATTCGATGCCAGCCAACACGTGAAATAATGTCGTTCATCACGTAAAAACAATGAGCTCCAGGGAGTTTCGATAAGAATAAAAAGCTAGACAGCATGATGTAAAACTAATAATTTAGAAAGTGACAATAGAAACTTATCTTGTGACTTGTTATCTAACTGAAATCCTCGTGACCAGATCATTCAGTAATCTTTTCGGTTGGGTATGAAGTAAAGTGCGTTCGATCAACTCAGAAAATCAAGACAAAGTTTGAAATTTTACAATGTTCTCATCTCTTTTCAATTATTCTCAACTTGAAATTATCACATTGAAAAATTCTAACATACTCTTCTACTCTCCCTCTGATTTTATCTTGACTCCCCTCGTTCTTTATATATTAGTTGCACTATAAAATGCAATTGATTCCTTATACTTTTTCCCTTATCAAACACTTTTTATCAGTGTTATCTATACTTTTTAGGTTATCAAATTGTTGAAAAAAGGTTATAATGTTATTAGTAGCTTTTCATTTCTCCCCGGGTATCACTTTACTTTTTTATTACCAACTCATTTTCTGAGAATTACTTTGTAGACAACAGAAAACCAATTCACATAATGGATAGTGTAGTTTCACATTATGACAAAGTTTCACTTACTTTTCTGGTTTCTTTTTTTCCGAATGTCTCTAACCTTTATTGATTTTTCATCATCATCATCATCTTCTTCTTCTTCTTTTCACTTTTTCCCCAGTTTGAAACTTAAATTTCTTCAGAAAATGTCCAAAACCCCACTCCTGTGTGACCTTTGCTCCGGTCTTGATAAGCGCAAAAAGCGGAAACCCACTCAAAAAATCGAGAATGAAATGGAGCGTCTGTTATTCTGTAGTCTGGCAGCTTGCCTCAGTTTTACTGATGTTCCGGATGCTCGACGCAGACTAAACGAACACAGTGAAAAATATTGCACCGATCACTTCACTCACTTTGCCGATAAGCTGTTTGAGATCTCTGGATTGAATTCGAAAGGACAGTTCCATCGGATCGGAGTTCGAATACTGGAGACAATGACCGGATGTCTACTCAAAAAGTATTTGGAGGAAGGATCACTCAATCATTCGATAAAATTTTTCCTATGTAAATATTGTCCGAAAGCCTGTCAGGTAAGAATTGGTTGGTTTATTTTTGAATTTTCTAACTTGTTTTGTAGGTATTTCAAGAAGCATCGGTCAATGTATACCCAGAGTATTCAAAGGTAGAGAATATACTCTCAGCCACACAGTGAGTGTTTTTTGGAATGAACTGATAAGGAATTTTTGAAACTAGGAATGTTTGCAAACTGCAGTGCCCCTAAACTGTCACTTCAAGTTCAAAAAATCTAGGAAAAAAACAATTTATGAAAATGTCCTGCTCTCAAAAACAGTATGAATTTCCAGAAACCAATGCCCATGTCTCAAATGTGGCAAGAGAGATGAAAAAGAACACCCCCGATTCTTGGAGAAATATTATGAAAGAGTCGGTTATGGTATCTACGCAGGACCGTTGGTGGCTAATATTCTGAACAATGAAATGGTTCATGCTGCCGCCGTTCTTCCGAATCTTCCATTATGTGCTCGTCACATTGAGAATGATGCCAAAAAGCTGAAAAATATTGAGAACATGTTACTGGATGAAGAGAAATATGAGGAATTCCGGAAAGCCATGCTTGCAACGTTTGGCAGATGTGTCATCGACGCTTTGAAGCCAATGCAATTCTTCATCAATAAATATTGCCCGAGAAGTCCAGTAAGTTGATTATTGTTTTCGAATTTATTCAGACTGATTAACTTCCTCTTCCAGATCACAGGAGATGACGCACCAACATGTTCATCCTGCAGTCTCAAAAAAGGCGCCGTTTTCTATGATGAGATCCTTGGGAAGCACGCACATTGGAACTGTTTCCGTGATAGAGCACGTGATCTACAGTGGGACTTGTGGAGGTGTGATTCGAAATGTAAATCTAGAGCACTGATTGCTCCAGTGCCTGACGAGTTATTGCAAAGAGAAGGAGAAGACTTCGACAAAGTTCTGAAAGCAATGAGAAGAAGGTTGAAACTCACAGAGGTTCAACCAGAACATTACCAAAGAATCCAACTTGTGACTCTTTTTGGACGGTATTGGCAGCATGGCCCAATGGTAAATTTCTCAAAAAGAGGTTAAATTCAATTTGAATTTGTATATTCCAGCCTGAGACTGTTGATTTGAAAGTGACAAAACACCGTCCAAATTGCAAATCAAGAACTATAAGGCCAATGAAAGGTTCCGATTGCGTATGGTTCACGATTGAGAGTGAGTTTCAGTTTTTGATTTTGACAGATTTTTGTAAATATGTTTTTACAGCGAAAAAGAAATCTCCACGATAACTTCGGTTTCAATCGTTGTGCGATTCTCAGTTTTTCAATTACTCAAGCCAATAGATTCATTTCTTTCAACTTCATTTTTTAATTTTTTTTCAATTTTCCAAAATCAGCAGCTCCGATTCCTTGAATTTCCCGAAGTTCTGAATCCATCACCCCTCTTTCAAATATCAGTTAACCTCTTCAAATGCTAGATTGTTGCATATTTCATTTCGAAACTCAAAAAATCTTGTTTAGCAAAAAGTTTGCAGCTGGTTCTGCTCTCGGTCTTTCTCGCTTTTTTTTCTGTGACCAATCAGTTCTCTTCAGTTACCTCATATCTTATATGAACCTATCCCGATCATTTTGTACACACCCGTCTTACAATCAACATGCCCCTGTGTTAATAACACTTCAAACTGAATTGTATTATCTTTTTATAAATAGTTCAAATGAATGAATTGTACATTAAAACATGTAATCATTTCTGTTCGTTTCTCAAAATAACATCTCTAGAAGAAAGAAAGTCCCGTTCAGGTACCAAACTAAAAAGATAATGAAAACTAAAGAGGTCCCCCGAAAAAATGCAAAGTAGTCTACGGAAAGTGGAGATTTGGATGGTGGAGAAAGAAGAATAATTATAGAGAAGAGGAGCTTAACGGTCGTTAGAAGCTCTGGGTGACATGGAGACAGGCGATAATGATAGAGATGGGGATGGAGCACCAGAGTTGTTGAGCATGGCAAGGGAGCGGGTGTAGGCTTCACGCTCCATTTTGTCTGAAAACTTGGGGGACATAGAGAATTGAATCAGAATTAGATTTTGTTCTAAATGTGATGATTCTTGTTTGAAAAATTAGAAACAAACCTGTCATCTGATTTACAAACTCTCTTGTAGGAGCTCCCTCCATTGTGTGTCTCGTGCCACCTTGCTTCTTCTGACACTTGAGTTTTGTGGTTACTGCTAGATCCGAGCATGCGATGTCGATGATTCTCTGAAACCTCAATTTCTATTTCAAATTTGATAAATCCTTTTGACCTACCATATAATCTACAGAAGTCATCACTTGTATCTGTGGAACTGGTACTTGTGGATGAGTAACCGATGAGACTGGAACAACCAACCAGCAGCTGGATGGGAGAAGTCCCTGACTGAAGTGCATTGTGCCTTGAGCATTCATTCCAGCAGGCTCCACTGGAACGTGTACAGGACCCAATGGTTCCTTTTTGTTGATGCCTTGCATCATTTTGTCTGAAAATGAAAAACTTTAAGTTAGAGTTTTAGATAAGATGAGAGCAAAATTAACAGAGTTCGAAATCAAAAATTTTTTCTACAAATTCAGTTTCGCACACCAGAAAAACAAAATGAAAATGGAAGGTTAGTCTGAGGACGTCTTCCATAACGACCTCCTGTCAGTCATCTGATTGAGAAGAGAGGGAAGAGTGCTCTGACGGACGAAGCGAACATAAATAAGCAGAAGGGGAGAATTCGAGGTGAATTTGGAAAGGGAGGCATTAGCGATTTTGGAAAAAAAAAACGGAGGAACAAGAGAGGGGGATGTTGAAATGATACTTGTATTGTGTCAGAAACACTAATCTAATCCAATAGTAGAATCGTTAATTTTTGAACCCCTCCAAAATTATCGTATGTTTACGGAATGTTCTGGATGGTTCTCTCTCGAGCACTTTCCAATAGAGTTACCGTAATCCCACAGTAATCTCCATTATGCTAATGGTACTTTATTGGTGTCCCAGGTGTTTGACATACAAAATATCTGAGCACTAGATATATAAAAGAATTTTGAACCAAGGTTATCAGGACCATTAATAGAGTTAGCATCAAGCCGACCTTTTTTGTGACCATCTGCTGGACTTCATTGGGTCTTTTCAACATTTTATTGTCGTTAGGGCACCTTTGGATTTCGGGAAAATCTAAACTATGCCCAGAAATGACTCAGAAATGACCAACTTCTCTAATGCAGACTCTCTTCTACCTTTCGAAACTGCCGACTAGCTCCATCTCAAAGCCATAATTTCACCTGTCCATCAACCCATAGATTGATTAATTTCAAGCAAATTTAGAATTGGTTTTTGATTTTCATCTGCTCAATCCATATATTTTTAGATCTGATGTTTGCTTTTCCTCGGAAAAAAATCATCGGATCCAAAAAATGAAAGCTACAAAATGATTATATTCGCGAGGGCGTTAACAATACATCACTCCATTCTTAGAAATAATTTCCTCCCCAGTATTTTCTAATATCCGTGAGTGGCGGGGCGAGTTCCGCTACTCCAGAAATAGGTCATAAAATATATGACCGGCAATCTCTACCAACCACTCCAAAAACCTCTCCTCCTCCAGCAGTACTTCAGAAAGTTTTCAAAGTTTTAACTTTGAATCGAAACATTTTTCAATGAAAACTTGAGAGTCTCCTTAGTTTCTCAACTTATTAGCTTTGTTTATTATCTCATTTTTCTTTTTCTTTGTTGAGATGAGACTAATGACATGAAACCAGAGATCAATCTATGTAAATTTGACCTGTTTTGAATGTGACGTCACAGATAAAATAGAAATGAGTATCAAAACTTGAAAGTTTCGTTTCGTCTCAGTTTTGAAATCTTGGTACTCCCAAGAATCCCAATTTTCGTTACTGGAGGAGTACAGGCGATACTAAACAAACTCAGTTATTCTCAAGTACCACACTATGAAATTAGGTTTGTAGACTTGAAATTAGAAAATCTTCACCGTTTTGAAGTTTCAACTATGCTCCATCCACCAATAACCTCTGTATCTTCACTAGGTCACCTTTCCCATCTTATTCAACAAATACTCTCCCACAAATAGATAGGCATCTTCTTCCGTTTCTCGCCGGCGGAGAGATGGCCGAGCGGTCCAAGGCGCTGGTTTAAGGCACCAGTCCCTTCGGGGGCGTGGGTTCGAATCCCACTCTCTTCAGTTCTTTTTTTTTTTTATCTTTTTTCTATTTCTTACAATTTCTAATTTGTACTGGTGTGCGTGATTGAAAACCCATAAACCCCGATTGGAGACCAAAAACAAATAAGGTGAGAAAGAGAGAGAAAAGTTTCGAGAAAACAATTGTGCCGACATGAATTTTCGATTAATTTGTGAATAAAAAAGTGTGTGTATGCATGTCCCTTTTTCTTCGTTGAACAAGTGCGGGTGAGCTTGATAGAATTAGAGAAAATGAGAATGATATTGAAGGCTGGGAAGGGAAGAAGAAGAGCCCGAGACGTCTTCCTCTCTTCATCTTCTCGACTCCAAAAAAAAGAAGAAGGTGTTGTGTTGGTGTGCTCTTTTCTCATTTCAATTTATCCCTCGGTTTCTCTCTTTCTATGTCTCAATCTCTAACTTTCCACTGGACATCTGGAGTCTGCGTCTCTAACGTCTTCAATAGTCTCTAAGTGGAATGTTACCCTGACAACCGAAGCGAAAAGGGGAAGGAAGAAGGAAAAGAAATGGAGCAAGTCTGCGATTAGTTGTGACTTTTCTTCGATTAAACGTCTTATTTTTTCAAAATCAGTTTTTTGGATATTGAAACTTTTTAGGGGTACGGTAGTTTATTTTTGAACCTCGTTCGATTTCAAGGCTTTTCCAAGTAACCTGTAGGCTTCCAGAAAAATTAAATTCTCCGAAAATCTCCTTACTTTCTTCGAAATATAATTCAAAGACGTCATTTTTCATCATAAGACCAAAAACGTCGGAGAATTCAAGAGTATAATTAGTTTTTCCAACGAAGCCCTATAACCTAATCAAGACGTGTATAAGAGCGTTTTGGACGCAGAATTTATTTTTGAAATTCTCCATTTTGCATCTGAAATCCCCATTTTTCCCAACCAAAAAATTCCAATCGAAATCATCGAAAAAATGAATTTCAGAAATGGAAAAAGTGGGAAAACTGCTACACTATGTGCAGAACAAAATCACCGGCTCGTACACGCCAATCAGCACTTTGGAGCCGCACGATATTGTTGCGGAGAGGTGAGTGGGGGCTTTAATAGAAGGGCAAGATGAGAATCCATGTCATGGATAATGAGGGGATGTGGCAGGTGGTTTGTGCCGTCTGGCAAACCCTACAAATCATCGAAACCTTTGAGTGAAGGGCCCCATCAAAAACAGAGAGAATAAAAATCAGAAAAAGCTACTGCAACGTAAAGAAAGAAGCGAAAACTTCTCCATACACTCAAAAGAAAAGTCAACAGAAAGTGTCAAGGATACGTTATGATTCATAGTGAAGCAGCAGCTGTAGGAAGGTCACAAACATTTCATATATTTTATAATCAAAATAAACTCAAAGAGAGGTATAAACATTGAAAAAACGGAAGGAGGGACTCTCTCCCTTCCTCACCATCATTTTCAAACAAAGGGTTTCCCGCGTGTGTTCGCCAGGGCGCCTATCCTTTTCTCTGCGTCTCTCTCTCCTATTCATTATCTCCAGGGTTCATCTGCCCATTTGGTGACGCATTTTTTGGGCGTTAGAGGTGTGAAGAGAAAGATAATAGAATTAGAAGAGAGACTAGAGATAGTGAGATATGAGAAATGTCCTTGTGAAGAGAAGGGGTTGAATGTGGAAAGAAGGGGACGGAACGGCAGCAGCAGCTTTGTTTGAAAAATATGTACTTAGGATTTGAACAAAAAGAGAGAGAGTAGCAATGAGAAGGAAATGGATGATGATCTTTAGAGATAATGAATGCAATTAATTCCGATCATACTCCGAAAACTTGATAGGCGGTCAGTTTTTTAATTGGAATCGATAGTTTTTGTAATTACTTCCGTTGTTGTAAATATGTGATAACGTTCTGCAAAAATGGAAGTTTTTGGACCCTTCTGTACAAAAACTATCGACCTCAAAAATACGTCTTCAAAATATCACCCCGTCCTTTCCCCTAACCTTTTCTCCTGATGAATAATACGTCCACCTCTCCATTCCACTCTATCCACATTTCAAATGAAACTAAGACCACCCACAATGAAAAAGTGTCTTTGTCTTTTCGAAAAAAAGTATAAATCACCGAAAGGACATGTGGAACCCAGTGTCCACTTTAACGATGCCGACACAAAGCATTTCATGACTTCTAAGATGATAAAAAAGAAGTAGAAAAGAAGGATCTTTTGAATTGAGAAAAGAGTGGCATGTAATGGTTTTTTCCTGTCGATTTCCATATGGAAATGAGGTTGAAGACGGCCAAATTGGCTTTGTTTCTGAGAAGGCTAAATGTTAATTTGATGGAGAGAGGATAAAGTCCTGGATAGGAAAGGAGCTTTGAATAATCTGTTTAAAGAAAAAGTAGTTGTAAAATAACTGAAAATGAGAAATATTGAACCATTTATTACAAAAAAAAACATTTTCGAATTAGAATCATTGAAGTCATCCCATCCCATTGTCTAATTTCTCCCTTAGATGCTAATTATCCAATGGTGAAGGTTTTTTGACGAAAAATGTCCCCGCAAAAACGTCAAAATTCGCCCAATTTTCAACTTGGCATGTGTCGTGTGTGCCGCGTTTTTAGTGAGCACTCTGAAATTGATTGGGCACATGTAAAACCGTATTGGCTATGTGGGGAACTTTTCAGGGTACGGATCCAATCATTTTGAGCAGACTTATAGCGAAGAAAGTGACATGTCCCAAAATGTCCCAAAAAATTCGGCCTGAAATTTGGAAATTTTTCACGCCTGAAAAACCATTTTAGAAATGAGAAAAATTATATAATTAAAAAAAAATTATATAATTAGAAGACGTGGTGGCCTTTCTGATTTTCTATAGCACCGCAGGTCCCCAACGCATTCTAGTCCGACATTTTTGATAAAATAAAAAACAGTTGGTAAAACAATAGAATTTATTCAGCACAGTAAAAAATGATGTAATTCAGCTAAAGAAAAAAATTATTGATTTACTTCTTCTTCTTCTCAATTTTGATGGTTTCATTTTCATGCTTGAACTCCAAGTAGTGCTTCGAATCGGGAACAGTGTAGACACTCAAATTCGGAGAAACACGTGTCCCCGCAAGGTGAACGAGCTCTTCAAAGTTTAAAAAGTCGTAGACATGAGGATCCGTGATCAAACAGAATTCGGCGTTTTCGTGTTTCATAACATACTGAAAATTTAGCATGATGCGTTTTTTGAAATATTATGAAACATCCTTACATCTCTAATACGAAGCAATGTATCCCAATCAAGATCAAATTCATCGAATTGGAAACGCTTGAAATGAGTAGCATATTTAAACGGAAAATTGTTGTCCGTTGGATGAAACGTCATTCCAAGATCCTCCGTATGCAGCTCTTTTGCTCGTTTCCATTGTTCGAGAAGAGAAACTTGTTTGAAATTTTCAGCACAACTATAGTCGTCATTAGAATCACTCATGAAAAGAACGATTTTCTCGAGTACTCCCGGTTTTAAGTACGGAAGAAACGACATAATATTACTAATATCACTAGAGATATCAGTTCTGCATGCTCTGACTGATAACTGGTGATTAATTGAGTCGAGTATATTCTGCATTTTTTCATAATCTC
>GL380449.1:5710-28832 GCA_000143925.2 Caenorhabditis brenneri
ACTGATGATTCACCGAAAGAGACGGAGCTAATCGACATATTAAAATATGATGATGTGTTTAAGAGGGCGGGATAACTTTTCGAATTCATTTTTTCCTATGTTTATTTTTTTTGCATTTTCGCATGGCAAAAAATCATGTGCCGATCTCGATGGACCCGAATTGATGACAATACTCAAGGCACAACATTATGTGATCAAAGCTTCTCATCCCTCTTTTGGTCTCCTCCTTTTTTCTCAACATTGAAGCTCTCCAACACCAAGTAGTCACAGAATAATTGTGACTTTTATGTCTGCGCATATATCTCTTTTTCGTGTGGAGTATATATAGGAAAGGTGTAAACTCAGAATCAGTTTTCATCTGAGTTCATCAGGTTTCATCAAACTTGCTTTTCTGATCATGCCTCGTTTCACTGGAAAAGTTGCTATTGTCACTGGTAATTCTAAGTTTTCAAGTATTTCAGTCATCCTTTTTGTTTCAGGATCATCCAACGGCATTGGTCGTGCGACTGCTCTTCTTTTGGCTTCTCAGGGTGCCAAAGTAACTATCACGGGAAGAGATGCAGAACGTCTAGAAGAAACGAAGCAAGCTATTCTCAAAGCAGGTGTTCCGGAAGCCAACATCAATCCTGTCGTTGCTGACATAACATCTTCTGAAGGACAAGATCTCATCATTTCTTCGACGAGAAAGAACTTCAAGAAGATGAACATTCTGGTTAGAAATTTTGAGAACGTTTTCCCCTAAAAATAATTATTTGTAGATCAACAACGCAGGTGCAAATATTCCTGATGCGAGTGGAAAAACTCGAAGCAATGCAAGTATTGAGAACCTCCAGAAGATGTTCCAGTTGAATCTTCAAAGTGTCGTTGAGATGACTCAAAAGGCTCGTCCACATCTAGCAAAGACTCGTGGAGAAATCGTCAACATTTCCAGTATTGGAGCAGGCCCTTCTGCAGTGAGTTGATTGAAAAGTAGAAAAGTTCTTCAATAAATTTTTCCAGCAGCCACAAAGTGTGTACTATTCAACTGCCAAAGCAGCATTAGATCAGTACTCCAGATGTGTTGCCATCGATTTAATTTCCGAAGGAATTCGTGTGAATGTTGTACAACCTGGTCTCGTTTCGACTGGATTCTCAACAGCTGCTCGTGGATTAAGTGCTGATGATTCGGAAAAGTTCTACAATTCAATGGGTGAAAAGCCTCATTGCATCCCTGCCGGTTACTGTGGGCAACCAGAGCATATTGCTTCTGTGATTGCTTTCCTTGCGGATCGGAAAGCATCTGAATACATTGTGGGGCAAACGATCGTCGCCGATGGTGGCACGTCGTTAGTCCTTGGAATGCACACGGAATTCGGAAAACCTGCACCGAAGAATTGAGCTGATAAAATATTGTATTATAATATATTATCTAATCTATATTATCTAATCTCTCGTTTCATTCATACATTTGTCTCACGTATTTTTGAAAAAGATTTATTATATTTGGAAATGGTTTATCAAATTAAAATGAAATAAATTATTTCTTCGGAGATGGTTGAGCAAAATGAGCATGGAAACCAAGAACCAATGTTGATCCTCCATCAGCTGTGATTGTTTGTCCAACAATGTATTCTGATGCTTTCCGATCAGCAAGGAATGCAATTACTGAAGCAATGTGTTCTGGTTTTGCACAAAATCCAACTGGAATACAATGTGCTTGAGACCCCATTGAGTTATAAAACTTCGACGATTCGTCGGCACTCAATCCACGAGCAACAGTTGAAAACCCGGTTTCCACAAATCCAGGTTGAACAACATTAATACGAATTCCTTCGGAAATTAAATCAATTGCAGCACTTCTAGAATATTGATCTAATGCTGCCTTTGCACTGGAGTAGTATGGACCTTGTGGTTGAGCAGCCGGTCCTGCAGCAATACTCGAAACATTCACAATCTCTCCACGAGTTTTTGCCAAATGTGGTCTGATTTTTTGAGTCATCTCGACAACACTTTGAAGATTCAGTTGGAACATTTTCAAAAAGGTATCGGTTCCTCCTTCAGTTCTAGTTTTTCCATTCTTATCTGGGATGTTGGCACCGGCATTGTTAATCTGAAAAATCTGATTATGACAGATTACAATTTGTATTATCCTCACCAAAATATTAACTTTGCCAAACTTCTCCAGTGTTGACGAAATCAATCGATCTTGTCCTTCAGAAGATGTGATATCAGCAACAACGGAATTAATATTTTCTTCAGGAACTCCCTCTTTCAGAATGGCTTGTTTTGTTTCTTCCAGTCTTGCAGAATCTCTTCCAGTAATTGTCACTTTTGCTCCTTCAGAAGCCAAAAGAACTGCTGTAGCACGACCGATTCCATTGGAAGATCCTTAGAAATATTGTTTGAAATTCAATTATAAATTTTGAACTCACCGGTAACAATCGCAACTTTTTCGATGAAACGAGACATAATTGATCCAAATGAACTGGAATACGAAGAAGGTTTTTTCACAAACAACACATTTTACTCCTATTTATAAACGTAAATTTTGCCAACGGGAAGAGGCACAGACATAAAATTTTGTGACTGCCCACAATGAGTGTTCATTTGAGAAGAAGAGAGAAAAAGATTGCGAATGACCTCTGAAGTTTACATGAAAACAAGCAAACAATAAGAGTTGTGCCATACATTGTAGTCTATGAGTATTGATGTTCAATTTCTTTTTTTGGAATTTGAACTATATGAGGTTCTCTGTAATTGAATTATAGACATTCTTAGAACTCATTTCGTACTTTGTTTTTGTTTTAAATCTGATCTAAATGGTAGTAGTCTAAGCACAAGCCAGAGCTATCACATTCTCTTATCCTTAGAATACGTATCTCTGAGTCTTATTTTACTATCATACTTTCGGCTTCATTCCCTCGTATTTTTCTAGCTTTCTATTTTGAAACTAACATCTCTCCCATTTGAGAACACATTATTTTGTGACCTGATCTGAAGGAAATGGAATTGTCATCATCCTTTTAGTATATAAACTAGAACCACAAGTGTACAACAACTTACTTCTTTTTCTTGCTCTCTTCAATCTCTTTACATTAAAATGCCAGGACGATTCTCTGGAAAAGTCGCTATCATTACTGGATCTTCATTTGGAATCGGAAGAGAAACTGCTCTTCTCTTTGCTAAAGAAGGTGCTAAAGTCACGGTAACTGGAAGAAGTGAAGAACGTCTTCAAGGAACCAAAAAGGCTCTTCTTGTTGCTAAAGTTCCGGAGAGTAACTTTATTATTGTACCTGCTGATATCACCACATCTTCTGGACAAGACACTTTGATCAGCAAGACTTTGGAGCGTTTCGGAAAGATTGATATTCTGGTGAATAATGCTGGTGCTTCAATCCCAGATTCTCAAAAAAGAACTGGAGTGAAACAAGGAATTGAGACTTATGAGAAAGTGATGCGACTGAATGTGCAGAGTGTCATTGAAATGACCCAGAAAGTTCGACCACATTTGGCTAAAACAAAAGGAGATATTGTCAATGTCTCAAGTATTGTTGCTCTGAAGGCTGGGGTGAGTTGTTCTTTTGTTTCTTTATAGGACTAAAATTAATTTTTTACAGTGGGCTCATGCTCCATACTATCCACTGGCTAAAGCTGCCCTCGATCAATACACCAGAAGTGCTGCAATCGATTTGATCCATGAAGGGATTCGTGTCAATACAGTAAATCCTGGAATCGTTGAAACTGGATTCCATGGTCAAGCCACAGGATTGTCAGAGGATGCTTCCAAGAAGGTAACTTCAGTCAAATTTAGAATTTTGTTCACTTGAATTTGTTTTTTTTTCAGTTCTACGACGACATGGGATCTAACCGAAACGCAATTCCCTGTGGATTCTCTGGACGTCCGGACCATATTGCAAAGGCAATCGCTTTCTTGGCAGATCGTGACACTTCTGAATACATTGTCGGACAGAATATCATTGCCGATGGAGGAACCAGTTTAGTTCTGGGAATTCATACTCAATTCCCTCGTCAAACTGAAAAACTTTGAGTTTTCAAACTTTCTGATGGAATTTCCTACTGTCATTTGAATATTCATTCATTTTTGATTTATTTTGCAATAAAATGTATATTTGTAATAGTTAGTTCCTTGAATACAAATCTAGATTCAATATCTGAATTCCAATCGCAATGAGTTTTTCACTTTTCATTTCGTTTTCCCGGAAGATCTGGTTATAGATATTGATCTTTAACTTGTTAATCCAATACTGTCTCAACTATAAAATGGTTTCCGAAGAATTCGAATTCTCTATCCATTCTTTCTTTGTATTTCATCCAAGAAAAGAAGAATGGAAGACGATTCTTGTCATCGTGTTCGAGCCTATCAATGGGTTGCCAACATTGCAATGTGCTTTGCTATCGTTTCGGTGCTGACTGTCTGTGTGTCAATGCCTGCAATTTACATGTACATGTTCCATGTCAAACAACTCATCAACACAGAAGTTATCACTTGCGAGGTATGTCCAGCAAAATGGAATCTGTAATATAATAACTACGATTCCAGGAACACGCTAGAGAGATCTGGAAGGAGGTCGAGGTCATGAAGAACCTTCCATTCACAAATAGAACTTCTCGATTCCCAAGACAAGCATACAAGGATAAGGCTCCAGAAGTTGCTCCAGGAGGAGGAGGTGGTGAGAAATACAATGAGGCACCTCCAGTCGCTGATGTTGCTGGTGGAGGATCTTGTGGAGTGAGTGAACTGTTACCCTAAGTTTTATAGAATTCTCATTTTCAGGGATGTTGTCCGGGAGGTCCAGGACCAAACGGAAAACCAGGTAAACCAGGTCGTCCAGGAAAACCTGGAGCACCAGGAATGCCAGGAGTACCAGGAAAGAGCACCATTCAAGCACCTTGTGAGGCTGCATCACCACCACCATGCAGAGTTTGTCCAGTTGGACCACCAGGAGAACAAGGAACTACAGGAGGACCTGGAGACAAAGGACCAGCTGGACAATCTGGACGCAATGGACCAGATGGACCAAATGGAGAACCAGGACCAAAAGGACCGCCAGGATCACCAGGAGCAGAAGGACAACCAGGAATGCCAGGAGAGCCAGGAAAACCAGCACCACAAGAGGGATCACCAGTGCCAGGAGATCCAGGACCGCCAGGAGATTCTGGAATTCCAGGACCACCAGGACCACCAGGACTTGCTGGACCAGATGGTTTACCAGGAATGGGAGGAGCCAAAGGACAAAATGGACCAGATGGACCACCAGGAGAAGATGGAGAACCAGGACCAAAAGGACCACCTGGATCATCGGGAGGAGCAGGAGAAAAGGGAATCTGTCCAAAATATTGTGCCATCGATGGAGGAGTTTTCTTCGAAGATGGAACAAGACGTTAATTTCTCAACTGTTGTTTTCGTTCATAATAAATGTTATTTCATTGAATTCATTTCGATTGT
The DNA here is from genome assembly GCA_000143925.2 of Caenorhabditis brenneri. Lineage (NCBI taxonomy): Eukaryota > Metazoa > Nematoda > Chromadorea > Rhabditida > Rhabditidae > Caenorhabditis > Caenorhabditis brenneri. The sequence continues at coordinate 11,157 of GL380449.1, forward strand.
TACAGTCTAGTTACTTTGAAAACTAACAAAACATTTTTTAGAAACTTGACAAAAAGTCAGCCATTGCCATGAAGACTCCTGTTTTTGGATCCATCATTTTGGTCATAATTGTGTAGTGACTCAAATCAGAGAATTTCTATAAAGATTATACGTTGTTTAAAATCAAAATAACTGAAAATAATACCACAGCCTGAGTTTCTTCGCTCTCTGAAACAAACTTTTCATTCTGCTCGATAAGTTTTGGAGCTTCTTGATAGGCAATAAAAGCCCAGTTTTTCAGGTTCAAGCCATTCAATTTGGAAACATCGCAACTGTTCTGTTGAGCTTGATCAGCAGTTAATCTGAAATAATTATTTGTTTTCCAATCCATTTCTGTTTGGAACTCACGCAATATCTTTCCCAATATCCGTGTTCACAAGTTCTTCCAAGAAATAGCACCCGGCCACCAAAGCCATTCCTTTGATTCGTGTATCACGAACACGTGTCACAGCTTGAAATATTTTATAGGAATGAGTTAACAATTCCAGCTTACCGTGAAATGCGAGTAGTGCCCCTGCAGAATGACCACCGACTACGATTGTCGATGCACTCGGGTATCTCTCCAATAGGAACTCTACGCCCTTCACAGCATCTTCCACAGAATCAGTCAATGTTACACCATTCTTTGCGAGTCTATAACCAACCGATGCAAAAGCGTATCCTGATTTGAGGGCACATAGAGCAGGAGTCAAACATGACTTTCTGTCACCTTCCTGAATAAAAAAATAGCTTTCAGTTTTACTTTGAAAATATTTCACTCACCACCCAATATCCACCGTGGAAGAAAATGAACAGTCTGTCCTTCACTTCACCCCAAACATCTACTTTCTGTTGCTCTTCTAAAATCTATTAATTTTAGGGGATCAATTTCGTTTATTTTACCTAGTCCATACGGAATATCTTCTTCTCTCATAAGTTTTGCATAGGTCCGAAGTCCATCATATGCCTCTTTAAATTCGGTGACAAACTCATTTATCACTTCATCTCTTGTTTTTCCAGGCACCCAACATGATGGAGAAAAAGCACGTGTAGCTTCATTCAATTCAGACATTTTCTGGAAACGTTTAGAAGGGTATTGAAGAGGTAATAGAAATTGCAAAAAGTAAAAAAGAAGCAATATTCAATCTTTAGTGGTTTTTCGGGTCGATATCATTTTCATTTGCTACTCTATTTCTCTTTATCTACGATTCAATATCTTGATTGCAATCATTGATTGATAAGGACATTCTTTGATATTCTTTTTAAGATGACCTTGCCAAAAAGCAAAAGAAGACATGAATATCTTTTGAAACAAACTGAATATGGTAGTTTCTCCTATTAAATTTAGAATCCAATAAACGTGTTATTATGGGAATGAATTTATACCATTGCAGCAAAAAAAATTTGAATGTAGTATCAGTTCTCAAGATTTTGATAGACTGAAGTATAGATCATAGGTGTCAGTTTTAAAAATATAAAGATGTTACAGGTTCCATTTTTATTATACTCTTCTTCCAGCATCACTTCTTTGCGTCTCCTTCATTCCCTGCTCTCTGATCAGTTTCCAGTTTTGAACCATTCGTCCTATCATTCTTGTCTTCTCTTCTAATCTTATTTCTTTGGAACGTTGCAACATCTTTTGATAACCTGCAACATCTTCAGAGTTGGTTCTTGATTGGTTTTGTTTCTGATTTTCAATTATCTCGGCATTCCGAATGAGTATTTTTGTTAGAAAAGCTCCAATTTTATAATGGAAAAATCAGGATTCCACTAGAATGTCATTCACAGGATACACCGTTAGAGAAATCATAAAATGTGTTTCAACATAATTCAAGTTCATTGCAAAGTGTGTGTTTTTTTTTCATGCTCGACTTCATCCGAATTTCTTCAAACAGCATTATTCTCCACTTTAGAAGCTAACTTCCCCACACCTCCAGACTTCCTAGTAACACATTTGGAGGGAAAAGAAGGAACTATTTTCCATCGAAAATTGTATCTCTGAAAGTGAGAAAAAGAAATCGAATGAAAGTCGTGAATATAGGAGAGAAGGGCTACAATTTTTTTCCATCTTCAGTTTTTTCTTGATAATTATCGTTTTGGTTTCTTTCTTTTTCATTGCAATGTATTTTTATCGTTCAATTCCTTGTTGGTTTCGATAAACGACATAGTTCTTTTATTGATACTAATTTTTTGCAGTTCATTTTTAGAATTTTATCAAGTAGGGCAAAGAGCAACTGTCATTTTCTGAAAGCAATTTTCGTAGTGTTCTCGGTCTCCACATAAAATTTAAAATAAAAATTGCTGATGGGGCAACACACAAGGAAGTTTTGTGTACTTTTTAAAAAGGGAATAAAAAGTTTGATCGAGTTTTTGAGAGTCTCAATTGAGAAATAAAAAACGTTGCGAATATAGGTACTAATCTTATTGAATTTGTTTATGCTATACCAGTAATACTAAATAAAAGTTGCACTCTAAATGAACTAAACTTTAAGGAGAGGGTAAATATTTGAAAATGACAGAAAAGTGACAGGATCACAAGCCCCTCTCTCTACTGAACAACTATTTTTCTCAACATCTTTGTTTGTCTGTTATGAACCTTGATCTCTGAAGTTTTAAAGAATACCTTCATCATCCAATTCAGGTAGTCAAACCAGTAACCTATTTCTGATTGGAATTTCAATTCTAGAGTCAAGGTATCTTTGAATAACGTGAACTTTCATATGAATACACGTAAGCATAAACAACATGAATTCCACATAGTCCAATTTAACCTTTTGGCATCTTTTGTGTCTTTCGATTCTGTCGTTAAAATGTGCGTCCTTTTGCACTTTTTGCCTCTTTTCCTCTTCTTTTTTCAAACCTGCCTGCCATGTGATGCCCTTCCACGAACTAGACTTCAAAAACACAAATTGTTTTCCTTTATTCTGGGCGCCAGTTCTCACCAACTGCTTTGTCGAATTTTGCAGGATTTTTTTTCAATTTCCAGTTGACCTACTTCTTTTAAATTTATCTGTTTTCTGATATTTGGGAAGTAATTTGAACAAGAACAGAAAACCATCAAAATAAGAACTTTGTTGTTTATTTTCATTTTTCAAAGTTCTCAAAAACACATTGATATACAATTAACATCCCGAAAACAATAAATTTCTTATTCTTCTTCTAACTCTCAGTTACTGCTCAAAAATCGCACATCTGGTCTATCACATGTTGTTAGGTAGAAACTATTCTCAAAAATTTCAAAGAAGACTTTAAGAATTTGAACAGAAACTCCATTTTATTTTTAGCGGGGTCATTTGTGAGGGGTGTCTGCTAGATGAGAAGTTGTATTCTTCTGACTGCAGACCAACTATTTTTTTTTGTCATTTGTCCTGCTGCCAAATGATGCTCCAATTGCTCCTACCACCACGTGCTATCGGTACCTCCCCTGATGTTTACACAAATATCTTTTCTTTTTTCTTCGTCTTATTTTCGTCTTTACTATCATTATTAGCTGACCATCATTGTGTCTTTTGGGTTGCCTCTTCACTGATTATTTTTGCTTTTTTTTTATTATGTTCTCTCTGTAATTTTTGTCTGTTTTTATCACTCTTCGAACAGTTTTTTCCCCAAAACTTCATGATTTTATTTTCAGAAAGTTTTCTCAAAATGCCGAATCGAAAGCAAGTCAAATTCTTCTTTGACATCATTTCTCCATACAGTTATTTCGGATTCGAAGGAATCACTCGTCATCGTTCAGTATGGAAAACTCCGATTCATATGAAGCCATTCTACTTTGCAGGAGTCGTTCAACATACTGGTGAGTCGACGTTGAAGAGTTGAACTGATTCTATATGGTCGGTCTTTTGTTTTGATAAAATATACAAAATGTCTTTCAATAAGACTGTATTTTCAGAGAATCCGGGTCTCCCTCTGCGTGTTCCGATCAAAGAGAAGTACATGCACAAGGATCTTTTATTCAGTGCACAATACTGGGGAATCCCATTCCGTCTTCCAAAAAATTACACGAATATGATGTTGACAACGAGTTCAATCATTCCTCAACGTATTCTTGTCGCTGCTCAACTTCGTGATAATGCCCTCATGGAAGACGTCGCTCGTACTCTTTGGCACCGTTTCTACGGATACGGAAAACCGATTTTCACGAAGGATCAAGTGGCAGAAGTACTCAGAGATTGTCATGTAAAGAATTCAGAAGAGTTGGTGAAAATGAGTGATTCGGCAGAAGTCAAGAATATTTTGAGAGAGAATACAGATGAAGCTATCGGAAATGGAGTATGTTTCATTCTCACTCTTCACAATTAATCATATCATTTTTCAGTGTTTTGGTGCTCCATGGATGCACATTACCGATGGTCATGGAAAAGTTCTTCAAACTGTTTTCGGATCCGATCGTCTTCCGCATGTCGCCGATTTCCTTGCCGAACCATTCAAAGGTCCAATGAGAGAGAAGGAGCAGAGTTCATAAACGTTTTGTAAATAATTTGGACGCTTGCTAGAAATTTATCGATAACATTTTGTAAAGTAAACTATTTCTTTTGTTTTGGCAAGAGAAATACAGAAAACGAGGGATGATAAGCAGAAAATGGGAGAAAAAAAAACGACTACTAAACTGTGTCACACGAGTTTCAAAATGGTGAGGCAAATACAGAAAACGAGAAAAAAAAGTATTTCAACTAACAAAAAAAGGATGGAGGACAAAGAGAGATCTGAATATATATGTTAGTGCTTTGCGTGGTTTGTTATGTCTACGCGGATATAAATAAGGTAAACGAAGATTAACGAGGAAATGTAAACGTTTGAAGGAAATTGTAATAGGAAAAATAACAAGTTGAGTTCGTCTATTCGGCTTTTTGTACTTTTCTCCGGGCGACAGACCTAGTCGTAATGGATGGTTCGGCAATGTTAGCGTTGATGTCTTCTTTTGGCTCCGAAATTTCGAATTCAGTAACCTAGAAGAAAGATAAATATTGATTTGAATTTATCAGAAAATTTAGTTTGTGAGCAAAGAAAAATACTCACTTCCTCTTTCTTCTTATCCTTTTTGACTTCAGTATATCTGTTATTTTTCTTAACGTAAGCGTGATAGAAGAAGTTGGCGAAAAGAAGGAAATATGTGAAGTAAACTCCGAAGCAAAGTCCCAAGTTATCCCAAGTTTGTTGGCAATATTCTCCAGAAGATTTGATACGATAAACGGCGACACCGATGATGACTCCCATAACCATTTGAGCAAGTTGAAGTGTGGTAACAACCATCGCCATTTGTTTTGGAAGACGGAATTTCAATGAGCGGAGAGCATAATAAGAGTACATGAGAGCGTGAACTCCGTAGTTCATCCAGATGAACCAGCGTCCGGAAGCGGTGTGATCCTTGTATGCGTGCCATGTGTAAATCATAACAGTGACGTGGTGATACCAGTGAAGGAAGATAAGTGGTCGTTTACGAAGAACAATGAAGACAGTATCAATCAGTTCAAAGAGTTTACTCATTGCAAACTGTTCTGTCCAAAAACCGGTAACTCCTTGAGCATATGATGAATGACAGATGGAGTATTTGAATGAATTTCCCTCTGCTGACCAACTCCAAATGAATTCAGGTGTCATTCGGAGGAACCCGAGGATTGAGAAAATGGCTAAAAATGAGTTCCACACAAAAAGTGGTGTATCCAACTGGAATGGCTTGTATTTCTCCATGATCTGAAAAAACAGTCACATTCGTAAATCTTATTAAAAGTCGTGAATAATATTTTTCTGAAAAATACCCCCACAATTCACCTGTCTGTTAAATATCATAATTGCTTTCAGCTCTTTCTCTGTGATGCAGATCTCAGCTCTCAATTTTTCAAAAAAAAAAAAACCATCTGGACTTTACAATATGTTATTAGTTTTTGACTAGACGAACTTTTCGGTGTTTGCTCCTTACTGTTAATTTTCGATGAAATCATATATATTTTTACTCTGTACATTAGAAGTTCGCATGTTGATTTCATATAAAATCTAAACATATATGGGGTGACTCCAATTTCCGAAGTTCTTTGGCAACTAATTCCAGTCATTATCATGTCACTTTTCTAGCGTCTCTTTCCGCATTTCGTCTTATCAGTCTAACTATAACTAATAGTTTTCTGCATATAATTGTTTATAATGAAACGAACCTTCTTTCCAGTGAAAATGACTCCGACATAAATCGCAGAAGCTGTGACAGATTGAAACCAGTGATTTTGCATCCATGTTGTTGAGCGGTAGGCGTCAAACGTCGTCTCAAACGGTAGGATCTGCAAAAAATGGGATTCAATCATTTGAAGCAAGTTTGGTTACTCACAAGGCTATAATTTTCTAAACCATACTTCGGATTGTAGTCGTATTTTGCCATGTTTCTGAAGAAAAAAAAAGAAATTGGAAAAGAATTTCAAAAAGAAAAAAAGAGGTGACACATAATGTTCGTGTAATGAAATGACGGCATAGGTGTTGCGCCAAGAATTATATGATATAAAGTTGGGGAACCGGTGATAAGAAAAAGTAGGAGGAGCGAGAGTAAGTAGAATTAGAGAAATAAAGAAGGGACAGGTGGAAGTTATGCTTATTTCCATGACGACAGAAAATTGAATATTTCAAGCTGAAATCATACAAATAGACCAGTGAAAACCTAATGAATTTTTTGGTAATATAGGAAACTATAAATAATGATCAAAGTGACAGAAATGGGCGTCATTTGATGAGAGAATAGAATTGTTGTTCTTTGTAATTGCTGTATCTCTTCATATTTTGCATCTTCTTTGAAAAGAAAAAAGACAAGAGAATTTGTATGCGAACAAGAATTCGCATTTGTGTGGACAAGAGAAAAAAGAGAAGACTACTAAACAATACAAAAAAACCAAACGACTTGATGATGGTGTGACGGTGTTCTTGTGAATTTGTTAAACATAGAAAAGACACTCTTTGAAAGTTTGAGAAACTAAAATAACTTTATCAAAAACTTTATGAAACTGTTTTCAATTCAATAATGTATTCCACCTGTTTTGTAAAACCTATAAGAAACTTGATGCAAGGACCTGAAGACTTGGAGCGAAAATAAGTGGAAACAGACGAAACAAGCAAGCGTCACGAAACGATGGAGGAGATCTCGTTCGTGTATTACGGGGTTTTTAGCGTCTTCTCCTCCATATTCTCTTCCCGGCAATTGATAAAAATGAAACACGGTGTGTTATATAACCAGATTTTTGCGCAAGATCACGTTTGTGCCGAGGATTGCGTGCGCGGGTGTCCGCCGCCATTCAGCGACTTTTTTGCTATTACGCTAGTCGAGGAAAACAAAAAGAAAATCCGAAAATCATTTTTGGAAGATAATGATAAGGTGAAAATGAATAATCATGGCATTGCGTCAATCCAATGTACATCAGTGATGAAAATTTGAGTAAAACAGGGGAAAATTGAAAAAATATTTCTGGCGCTGAAAAAATTACTACGGTAGCTATTCTGCAAACACGATCACGACAAAGCACAGAAAGCTAGCAGAAAAATGTTTTGGTCAAAATGTTGAATACTTTTGAGTATTCTGAAAATCCTACACATCAGTAAAAACGTTTTCTGTAACTTTTTGAAAAAATACGGAACACGGAAAAGTGATTGTACTCATATTCTAATTTGTTCATTCTGGAGCAACAGTTCGAAAAGCAACATGTTTTGAGTCATAGAAAGTTGAAAGAGAAAAGTATCAAAATCACTCTAGGAAGCAACCTATATATTTAGGATCATACGAGTAAGTATGACTACGATAGATTGTGCAAATACAATGACGGGATAATGCACAGTTTTCAACACTAAGCTGCGAAAGATGAAACTTTTGGCCTAAAAAAGATTCAAAGGGTAAATATGACACAGAAAGAGTGCGAATCATACATATTTGACCATTAAATCAAATAGAGATTGTGCGAGTCGAGTCAGAGCTATGAGTCAGAGAAGAGCGGCATAGGTCGTTATCAAACCATGTTCTCTGCTGTGTCTACTTTTCTGTTTGATATTGGCTGATAAAAGGTTAGGACCAAAAAATTGTTACATATTTTTTGTCTAGTGGGAGGAGGGTATCGAGTTGCGGACTGCGCAATGGACGTTGCGCGACACACAGCGGTCTCCTCTTAGGCTACGGCTAACCGAACGAGAAAGTATAAGGGAGAATTGAGAAATGAGAGGGTTCGAGAGAAAAGGGCAAAGTCCGTATGTTTGGTGGAAAAAAGGGGCAGCCAGTAGTGAGCAGAAACAGATACAGAGAACACAGAGAAATTGGGAATAGGAAACGCAAGAAATGAGAGAATGGGAGAAGGAGGCGGCAAGATTTACGCGAATAGAAGCAGACATCAGCTCCAGCTTTTGAACCCAGCTACTGGCAAATAGAAAATGGCCTGATCATCCCGAGAGACCGCTGCGGAAGCGGACGGACATTACGAACGAAAAATAATGACTTTTATATAAAATTGTCTAGCAACCAGAACTAAGCTTTACGAATCCCACTTTTGGGTAGCACCAAGTGGAAGAGAGATATTCACAAAGACTGAGAGAAGACTATCAGAATTAAATATAACCGAAACTTTGAGAATCATCATCCAAGTTTGGTGAATGTTATGAGTAGTTTGACAAGAACATTTAAAACTCGCTGAACTTCATTCAAACGTGATCTCAAATATTCTGATTTTTTGACTTTCACACTTCTGATAGTTTTACTTGAAACAACCTGTAGAAACTCTTTGGTCTATTTTATGACTTTCTAATTTGTCCGACTTAACAACCTTTACCTGCAGTTTTATTACCGATTGTCTGATACTGTGACGATCTGTTAATTTGAAGAGAAAAGAAGTGAGGAATAGTTCTAGATCTGAACCTTGAGAATTACAAACTGACGTCAAATGATTCGGAAGTACGTATAGGATAAAGATCGATTCAAGTATGGATGTCTTCAAAGATCGGAGATTATTTCGGATATCAAGATGGGAAGATTGGATTGGCGTCGAAGTTGTTGCGAACAACGGAACAATACTAATTAAAGTTTTGTTTTATCTAATGATCGAATGGAAACTTTTGCAAAAGGAAGAAGTAGGCAAGATAAAAGAGTATCTGTTCTCAAATTGTACCCAAAGGAACAATCTAGAGTCATACAGTTTATGAGATCAGATAAGTCTGACGGCATATAATGAGACATTCGGAATGGAAGCCCTGGTTGAGAAGAAGAAGAGACTACAGTCTTTTCGTTCAGAAAATGTATGTAACTCAAAACTAATAGGAATTGGTTGAAGTAAATTCCTACCAAAGTTCAGTTGGAGTCATTAATAAAACAAAAGATCTACCAATAACATTTCATATGCAAGTAAATGTAACCGATTGTGTCGCTGCGTCCTGGAAACCGAGTGATTTATAGTCGTCCGTGTATTTTTCATCCTTTCATCTTTCTTTTTCTATCTTTCTCTTGACGAACGATTGGCAAGAGAGAGAGAAAAAAGGGAAACCGAATGGATGGAAAAAAGAGAGTGTTTGAGGATTCAATGCCCGCCAATATGTTTTCAAATCTTTGTGATGATGATGATGATGATGGCATTCTTGATGGGGCGTGGAAGGATCAGAAGAATGAGAAAGGTGGGCAGAAAGGGCAACAGGTTATTGCGGAGAGAAAAAGAAAAAGCCGGATCTTTTCCTCCCATTTCATAGTCCATGTGGTTTGATCATCCACAGAAAATGGGGTGATATGTATAGAAAAGAATGGATACGATTACGTATATGGCCGGATAGAGAAAGTGCAGAATGTCCACAAATTATTATCTAATAAATAGACAACAGACAAGATACATGATGATGATGTCTTTGAAATAGAGACACATGAGGATTTGAGATGGTTGACAATCTTTAAAAAAACCGATTTATTAAATAAATATATCTTGTTTCAAATATAATACCACATGAAGATACTGTATTATTTTTCAGAAACATCTCGATTACTTCCATTATTTCAGATGAGTTGTTGGAGTGCTTTGTTTGTCATGTTGAAAACAATCGAATCGAACAAATATTCATTATTATTTATATTTTTATGTACAGTTCTCAATTACAACTATAAGTATCATCAACCCAATTATAAATCTGAATTCACATCAAACTTGACAGTATGATACAAACAGGCAGCATAAGTGTCCACTGGGGCACACAATCTTTCGATGGACTTGGTCAGAGTTTGTTTATAATTCGAGTTGGCCATTTTGCTCGAATCTCCGAAAACTTCACACATTTTCTGACATTGCTCTGCTCTTCCGGACTTCATTGGATTGCGATCCATTACGTGGATTACTGTAGTCATGATTCCCTGAAATTAGAACTAACTGTGTTAAAGAATGCATGATAATCTGTAATAAACAGTGAGACTGGAATGATTGAGATGTCACATAATACAAGGGGGAATCAAATGCCACGTCACAGGACTAACATCCATTTTAACCTGTTTGAGGTACTGCCAGTACTCCTCGATCTTGTCTTTCGTATCAGATTCTTCTTTGTTCAAATCGTCTTGAGTTGGAGTGCACATCTGAAAATTAATTAATCCATTTATTTATTCCAGATGTGTTTTCTCATACTTTGAATGTATATCTGTGAATGTTGTCAGTAGTAGAGCATTCTTCTTTTCCTTCATTACTCAAAAACTTCTTCAGTTTGTTCAATTTGGATTCATTCTCTTTCACATTCTCCTTCACATTTTCACAAAGAGAGCAGAACTTGCTGGAAAATTAGGAATTCTTAGATGAAGATAAAAGTGGGAATACAAACCAAGTGGTCTTTCCTCCTAACATTTCTCTCAATTGTGAATTGTAACTCTCTGGACACCATTGAGTAGGTCTTGTTACATTTGCACAAATGCTCTCCACTCCACGAAGATTTTGAATTGCATCTTCAGATTTACATGGAACATTCTGACCAAGTTGCATAAATGCCTCAATGTATCTGAAAATCAAGATTTTAACGATCTAATAAAGCAACTACAACTCTCGATTCGATTTACATTGATTGAAACTTGGAGTGAAAAAAAAAAGAATTTCGAATTTTTTTGAAACCGATTCGAATAATATGACTTACGGATTTTCGATTGGGCGGAGCATCTTGAAGCTCACTTTAACTCTATAACATCCTGGGAAGTCAATGTGACGTGTTTCTCCATTGATATCAGTAATAGTGACCTCATCTTTTTCATCGTCTTCTTCCTCTGGATTCTCATTTTTCAACATTTTCATGGTGATTTTTAGAGAGCTCTCATCAATAACATCAGAATCAACTGTAACATCGGAGCGATGATAAAGAAAATTTGAAATCAAAACAGGCCTACCATTTGGGCAACTTTGTGTTACATTCTCTCTAACTTGAATATGAACTTTACGGCAAATTGCCAAACTAAAAACTGCTGAAAGATATAATAATCTGAGAAGCATAATGTCTTATTAATTTCTTTTCTTCTTTATCCTTTTATAGTATTTTCAGTTGATCGTGATCATCTTGACCTAGTTATTTCTAGAGGGAACAACTAGAATGTATCGAATCCCGGGCTATTCTTAGCGATAGAAGAAGCGAACACTTTCCGAAAAAAGAGCGGAATTGTTTGCTTTATGAAAAACGCTTCTAAGGAAAAATGGATAGTAATTCAAACATCATTGAATTCGTATTTTTTGGTGATTGAGTCATCTTCAAGGGTTCAGTTTTTACAAGATCGAATGCATAATGAATGGACAACGGATCATTGAGTGTTTTTAATTTTTCTGTTTCGTGTATTGTTTTCAAACCTTTTCTTTTATTATCAAGATGATTTTACGATCAACCTTTGTTTCGTTGCGGAATTCATTCCAGTTGGATTCCGTTTTGAGAGCTATGGTTATCAAAAAACTACCGTAAACTTTTCTTTCTGAGACCTTGTATTTTTCGACTTCATGCGTCTTCAACTTTTACAGTGTAGCGGTTCGTTCGGAAACCTATCATTTTTTCTTGATTCCCTTGCAATCAAGCGTTATTTTACGAATGTTTTTACTTTTCACCTTATTCTGAAAGTGTTTTGATTATTTGAATTGCGATGAAAATAGTTGTTTGATTTGTGCTGCGCTACTGATCTGTTGTTCACTTCCAACATCAATAAATTGCTGTCTTGCTCAAATTTATAAACGGATTCTCAAATTTCATACGGCTTTCCTTCAACAAAAATATTTCTGATTGTGAGGGAAAAAGAAAGAGGAAAGCGCGCCCCATAGTCAAAATCGATGCACTCGTTGTGTTGTTTGTGCTTCGTTTCTTTTCTATCTCCCTTCAGCTGAATCACCGCATTTCCTGTGTTCATTTCTCTTTTTTCCGGTGTTGGTCTGGAGCTGTTTGATGAACTCTCGCCACGTGTAGTCGTTATTTTCTTATGATTCTCAATTCTTACAGAATGTCGGAGATTAGTGATGCCGAAAAGGTTCGTATCGCTTCGGATTTCATCAAGCATGCGCCACCCGGCGAATTCAACGAGGTAAATTTTTTGTTATCGAAAAAGTTTTGAATTCAATTCACCAATAGTAAACTAGCGTCTGATAGTAATTAAGTATATATTTCATCTCAAAATTTCGTAATATCTAACATCTGAGCCTCATTTTTCAGGTATTTAATTCGGTACGTATGCTTATGAAGAACGATGACTTATTGAAAGACAAGTGTGTGAACGCTATTGCTCAATACAATGTCGGACAATTCGTGCCAGTCAAATTAGATGGAGTTGCTAAACAGGTTTGTCATTTTTATCTAAACAAATCGTGGCTTGGTTTGAAACCTCTGAGTCACCATAGAATGAAACACTTCGAAACTTCGAAACAGGTCGTTTTTCCAGACACTGATCACCCCGTACAATGACTTAGGAAACGGACGTTTCTACGACGAAGTTTCCAAAAAAAGCTTTAAATACGACCATGTTCGTAAAGAGGCCAGCGATCTTCAACCACATCCAGCCGAGTCAGGAATCACTGAGCAATGGCGTCAAGCTCTCCAGAATCAACTTGACAACTACATTGATGAGCATTATGCAAAAAGCGGTACTGGTGTCGTGTTTGCTCGCAATGGAGTTTTCACAATTTGCATCGAGTCGCATCAATTCCAGCCAAAGAATTTCTGCAACGGTAGATGGCGTTCCGAATGGAACGTGCCGGTCGGTGATGGAAAATCGGGATCGCAGGAAATGAAGGGAAAGGTTTTGTCCCAAGTGCACTATTATGAAGATGGAAACGTGCAGTTATTCTCAGAGAAGGAGCCAGTTCTCAAAGTTAATGTTTCGGTACGTAACTGTTTTGCACACATTTTCGATTCTGTTTCAGATAATTTCTGTTACAGGAAAACTTCATGAAAACATTTATTTTTAGTTTCTAAAAAAAAATAATGTTTCAATTTTTAGGCTGACTACGAGAAAACAGCGAAAGAGATCCTCCACGCAATCACCGAAGAGGAGACTAAATATCAGAATGCTGTTCAGGAGAACTACGCCAACATGTCCGATACCACATTCAAAGCTCTTCGGCGTCAGCTGCCTGTAACTCGTGCTAAAATGGATTGGAATAAGGCTCAAACTTACCGAATCGGTCAAGAAATGAAGTAATTAGACAATAATTTTTCAATTTGCTTTGCTTCAATTTCCGTCTGCTGGTCTTTTTCATCTTCCCTGATTTCTTTTATAAACCAAAAATCCCATTTCATTTTTTTTGCGAATTCCTCCCCCAATCCACAATTTTTGGCCGGACTCTAGACGTGCTTTACAACATAATATCTTTCTCGTGCTCCGCTGCTTTTTTCTTTCTTCGATAATCTGTACCATGTATGTATCTATTTTAATCTATTTCGTATTTTTCAATATTTAATGAAGTCTATCCGTGTGTATATTTATTATGAACCAAGTGTTTTAGGTTATTTACCTTTGATTATTTTCTCTGATTTTTTGAATTTTGTTATGTAATGCAACCTTTGTCTTTTTTAGATGACAGACCTCAATCATATCAATGAGGTTCTCAATGCAACGTTGAATAATTTGACTGACGTTGTATCATCAACAAGTGTTTTGCCAACCACAACGACAACCACCACCACAGAGATTCCAGTGACAAGTACGTTTTGAAATGCCGATCGGGTATTTATATCCAATAACTTCACGACTTCTGAACCTCATGTTTAATCTTACAGCTGTAACGCCAACTGATCACACCACAGCAACTTCTGTTGCTTTCATTTCACTGGTTGTGTTCGGAGTTGCATGCGCTCTTGTCGCAAAAATTGTGATAAGTCACAAGAAAAAGTTCGTGAAATATCAGGCAACCTAATTATCTATTTATCTATCATTTCAGGAGGGCTGAATTGATCGGATCTGCAAGATGGAGAATTTCTGCTTCACGCCAAAGTGCTTCATCAGCATCGAGTGGAGGAAATGGGCAGAATTCATCTGCAACATATCTTCCAATGGGTCGTGGAGGGTAATTGAAATGAAGGATATCCAACGGTTTTGAATTATTATTTTGCAGAAATAATCGCTCCCTCAACAACCAACGCCAGCCACTCAATTCACCATTGGATCATCCAACTGCTGACCGACTTGACTGGGAGCGACAATTCTTCGATGATTCGGAAGCCACAGTGAGTTTCTTGGAATTATGATTGAATACTGAATTTATAAGTATAAATGAATACGTACAGATAAATGTGGAAATTTGAAACATTTTCAGTAAGTTGGAATATGTTGTGTTGTAAAAGTGGTCATTTGATTTTGAAATATCTTTTGAATCATTCCGCATTGATTTTTTTTCCAGACACCGTCAAGACTCGTCTTCCGTTAATTCTGTGAATATTCTGCTCCAGCAATCGACAACGCCATACAAACCATGAAACTCATAATAACTAAATTATTTCCATTTCTTCACTTCGGTTCAAAGCTATTCTGCAATTCCTCGTCGTCGTCATAATACAATCCGTTCGCTTTACCCTGTTCTATCGCTTTACCACTTTCCCACCTTCCTCGTGTAGTTTTCAGTTTTATATCCCATGATGGGTTGAATGAACATTTTTCTATCGTTAACTTATATCCCCGAATAAAAGAACGGCGACATTCCAATGACATTACTTTCTCAGTTTTTTCAAGAAATCACGAAAAAGTGTTATACTTATCAGATTAATAATAACTTTCTACAGTCAGGGAATGGAACTTCAAGATTTTCCGGCAGAAATCATTCATAAGATTTTCAGAAATCTATCGTTTCGTGAAAGGTGTTCAATAAAGAACGAGAACTAAATTATGAATCATTTCATTTATTTCTATTTAGAGTTCCCCTACAGTTGGTCTCAAAATCAATTCGACAAGCGGTCATTGATGCTCCGTGTTCTTTGAAGAATGTTCAACTTTTCGAAATCTGCCGCGCAGACGGCGAGTCTGCTCGGCACCGAAAAATAAAACTTTCGATCGACGAAATCAGATTGACGTTTTATAAATCAAAAAACGGCAAAAGTACGGTTGTACTCAATGATTCCGGAGAGAAACTGTTCATTGAAGAATCGGATTATCTCCACGTGGCAATGGAATTTCTCCGAAAATATATATTCAAAAAGAATGTAACCTGTGAAACATTTGATACGGATTGTCTGATAACCGAAAGTTCTCTGGAAAGCCTCAGTAAATTGAATACGAGAAGAATCCGTTTCTTTGATATGTGTGATTGCTTATCATCTGATCAAAAAATCAAAACTCCTGGAATATGGTTGAAACACTTGAATCCAAAATATCTTAAGTCTATGACAATGTATAACAGTGATTCTTTCTGTAATCTCAATGGTTTTGAGAGAATGGTTTGTCTTTCAAAACAGTTTTATCATTAATCTTCAATTTCTCAGCTTCACGACGTGGAGACTATTCATATCATTCGAAGAAATGACATTAATGACGACATACTTGATAGTTTGACCGCTTTGGATATTGAATTAGACTCAGGAGAGATAACTGTCAATGGAATAAATCGGCTAATTCAGGTGATTCTCATCCCGATTTCTTGAATTAAGATTACTTTCAGAAATGGGTAAATCAAAAAGTGCCACGTGGATCTCGTTTCGTTTATTATGATGATGACAACACAAAGTTTCCGATGGAAAAACTCATTGAAAACATTCTTGCTCCGGTGAAAATTTCGAATGAAATGGTCAACTTTGCAATTTCTTCAGACCGACTTCTTCGAGTTTATCTGACTGATAGTAGTGTTGAAGTCGAATGTATGAAAAATAAATTATTGTAATTAGTTTCACCTTTTTTTCAATAAAAGATTATGACGAGATGAACTTCAACTATTATCACTTGAATAGTAACGGACAATTCAGTCTGCTGAGGGTAAGAAAGAAAAAGTGAAATAACTGCAAAAAGCAAGTCATCCCAATTCAATTAGCATCCACCCTCACCGAATCCCGTTAGTCATCTTATCTTATTTGGAGCTCAAAAACAAGCAGTTTTCCGTTTTCTATTCCTCTGACTTCCATGATGATTCCTGGTTAATCAAATCACCCCACATTCCATTTTTCCTTTTTTTCACAGAAAACTAAAATACAATTGCACATATCAAATACTTTTGAGTCTTCTTCTTCTTCTTCATGACTACTAAAGTTTTCTAGGTGTATTCCCATTTCCGTGTATCACTTGAATAGTAAATCATGCCATCATTTATCCACTTCTTCTTCGTATTCTGAACTCAAGTAGGGCAGTGTATTGATGGTGTTATAGGAGGAAAGAAGATCTTGAATTTATGTATTTGCAGTGATGAAGCATGCAGACATGAGAAATATTCTCGAAATATTAAAACGAAATTTCGTGGTTCAAAGCACTTTGCACTTTTTTTGGAGAAGGATACTTTCCTAAAAATAGTTGTTCTAGAGTTTTCTCAGTATTTTCTTTTCATGAAACACATGTCTAATGTTGAAATAAACTAGGATTTCGAAATCTTTTTTTCAGAACTTTCCAACAAGTATTCACTCCAACATGGCAACAGTTTGAAGTACCAATCTCTGTTTTTCAAAATTTCGGATACGTTTCGCACTGATCTAGGAACCTTTTCCAATCACAATTTGTTAGTTGGCCCCAAAAATTCCGAAGGATTGGATGTATTCCACTTAAAGGAGAGGGATTAATCCCTTTTTCTTATAATCCCAATGAAGTAATCATCTTCAGGAAAAATTCAAAAAACAAGTGGGAGGATATGAAGGGGGTTCCCCGGTTGCCCGGCCCTTTTGATTTAATTGGTGGAGGTTTTTTAACCCCCTCCAATCCACTTCTTCTAAAAATTAAATCTTTGTGTGCATTCAATCCATTGGGACGGATTCACACTCAAAAGAGGCACTTTTTTTTTATTCCTTTTGAAAGGGGTTGTCACGTGTGCAGGAGAAAAAGGAAGCACTTAGGATGCACTTCAATAGTAAATCCATCCGCTCAGATACATCGTTTTTCCTGTGAAAAATCACAGTGGAAGAATCATCAGAGAATAGGGAGAGTATGGTTATCATCAAGTGATAGCGAGGTACACAAGGGGCAGGTCTGACCGAATAATCCGTCGGCAATCCGGAATTGGAAAAGTTCTTCCTTGTCGTGAATAAAGATTTATCCAT
>GL380450.1:0-34885 GCA_000143925.2 Caenorhabditis brenneri
TTCCGTGATGTGGTGAAAGGTGGCTCAGATTTAAGGTTTATGAGTATAAGTAATAATACAGAAAGAATAAGTTGGGGAAAGGGAAAGTGGGACAGGCGGGAGAAGGCTTGGAGCAGATGGCAGTTGGCAGTTGGCAGTTGGCAGTGGAGGAGCGGGAGGAGACGTTTGGTGGGAACTGATTTTGAATGATGCCGTTCCATTGACACGGCTCTTCTTTTATACGTCTTCTGTGTTTGCTCTCGTTCCTCTACTTCATGCATAAACCCGTTCTGCCATTGTTCCGTAGTTCCGTTGGCAGAGAACTTTCCAATTATGGAAAGTAAACAAGGTTGCGACATTGAACAAACTTAATCGTGTTCATTCACGATACTACAGTCACTTTTGAGATATTTATAATTGTTTTTAGGCGCGTTTGTTCTCCAATCCTCAATGTCAGGACAGAGAAGCGGCTGTTGAATTATGTGCTACGGACGGCGGGATGGGATTGACAGGACCGTACTCAAAGGATGAACAACGCAAAATAACAGGTACTACATGGCCTTGAAATGAAACTAGTTAAATAAATTCTAAGCTTATTCTCAATCGGAATTCAAAGAGATGCTCTCGAGTGGTGAATTTTATTTCTATTATTTCTGGATGGATGGAATACGGAAGAACGTTACAGAGAAATTCGTAATGACAGATGATACCTTAGATTCACAGAATTTCACTGCATTTCTCCGTGAATCTTATTTTTTATATTTTCGAGTTACTGATTGCGATTGTAGTCTGATGCAACTCGCAAACACAACCGTACGATTCACTGCATATCTGTCAGTTTGTTGAGAAAGTTCTCTTAAAAAGAACGTTCGTTTAAGATGCTCCGACAACTTGGAACATTTCGATGGTTGTCCACGTGGAGCATTGTGCAGGACGGAACCTATGGATTATGTTTAGTTTGCTTCAAAATTGGTTTTATTTTAATCTATAAAGCTTTGATGTTGAATTGATTGTTTTTGTTTGTGTGGAGATTCTCCTTTCGGAAGACGTATACTTTGAATGGATGCGAAGCTTAAAGTATTCTGGAAACTTTGAAATTTCTTGTTGATCTACGCATCGGTTCAGTAGATGAACGACTAGAGTATCTAAAAATTTGAAACTATAAAAAAATTACTGTTCCAAAAAATTTTTTCAGAATTTTTCAGACAATTTTTTTCTCAATACGCAGGCAATATACGATAAGCTGTAAATAAATACTCGGCAGATCTACTCTGAATTCTAACAAAAATCTCTAATACAAAAAATCCATAGTTACCAAAAAAAACGAAACATACATCTTGATTATGTTCACAAAAAAATTTCACTGTTTCCAAAAAAAGATCAGCCTATAATTTTCTCATTTTTCACAGTGACTTCACGCTTCTCATAAGATTCTCATTGGAAAAAAAAAACCTCGGTCAAATTTTTTTTGACATCTAAAAAACATGTAAAACAATTTTATTACTGTTTCGAAATTTTTATGCAACAAAATTTCACCAGCTTTTTCAATTGTTGAATATTTTCACAATATTACTGTTTCTTGGTATTTTCAGAGACAATTTTTTTTTGCAATTCGAAACATTCAAACTCATGTAAATCGAAAATCACTCGGAAAGAAATATTTCCGAAATTAGAAAAAAAAAACTTGGAAAATTGAACAAATTGATTGATTTACTGTTTCAAAACTTGTGATACAGTTTTCCTGAGCATGAAATTTTCGTTAAATAGGTCAAAATATTTTTTCCTAAAAAAGTTATTTTTGTCTGCAAAAATCTTTAAATTTCAATGAACTTCATTAAATTATCTTCAAAACAATTAGAAGACACATTATTTCGAAACAGAAAAAAATGTAAACACGTTATCTGTGTGTTGGTTTGTCTGGATGTCCAAAGTTCAAAATTTTCCTTCCCGGAACAATTTCCCGATCCTGTCTAGTCCCCTCCTTCACGCCCCCTAGCCCACTCGATCACAATTTTTATTGGATTTTCCCTCCACAAATTTCTCACTTTTCGGCACACTTCTCACTTTATCCACCATGAAAACCTCTATTTTCCTTCTATTCTCCCTCTTTTTCTGTCTATTTTCCCCGATTTCCGGGGAAAAATCGGATTTCAAAATGGTTATCGTTTGGGGAGAAGTGAACTTTTGGAGCGGTGATCCTCCGAAATTCGCAATTTCTTGGGACGAGTGTATTCAGAAGTGTTTGGAGCTGGCGGATTGTTATGTAAGGAAAAATGGGGAAAAAAGGTTGAAAACCATGTTTTCAGCTCCATTTTGAGCTACTTTAGGGTGATGGCCTAACTTTTTGGGGGGCGTGGCCTAGGTTTTCTCCTTCGCGGCCTAACTTTTGCTATCAACTGAAAGTAGAGTTGAAATCGGTCAGAACAGTCCAGAAACCAAGTTTCTAGCTCAATTCTGAAGCGAGTTCTATCTTTTCCGAAATTTGAGGTGAGAGAGCAAGAGACGCAGAGAAACTCGACTGCCTGCATGTCTGCGTCTCTTACTCACTTGCGTTCAAGACTGAAACCGGCGTAAGTCGCTTCAAAATTGAGCTAGAAATTTGGTTTTTGGACCATTTTGATCGTCTAGACATGGGCTTCCGAGTGGGATCATATTTGGGATCCTAGGCCACGTCCACCGGGAAAGTTAGGCCACCGCTTCAATCAGCTCTAATTATGCTGGAAAATGAACTAGAAATCCGGTTTTCGGACAATTTCGACTGTTCTGAGACTGGCTTTCGAAATAGACCAAATTTGGGATACTAGACCGCACGGCTCTGAAAAGTTAGGCCACGTCCACCTGGAAAGTTAGGCCATCGCTCCAAATTACTATAACTTTGCTAGAAATTGAGCTAGAAACTTGGTTTTTGTATCATTCCGACCGTTTCAAGACGATCTTTTCAAACCATTTGAAATTTGGGATTCTAGGCCACCTCGTCTGAAAAGTTAGGCCACAAAAAATTGATTTCAGCTCATCGACGAAAATCTTAATTCTGAATGTCGTATTTTCAATTTTGGCTCAGCGCCGATGGTGCTGAAAACAAATAAAACCTCCGCTACAAAAGTGGGTTTCAAGGTGAGGACACCCGGAATTTAGGAAACACAGACAGACATTTCTACAGAGAGTTCTGAGCACATGTCCAGCTGATGGCTCCTTGGCTCCATTGTTTGCAGAGGATAATTTGAAGGATGGATTTACGGTAGAATTTTTGACAGAAAAAATCCTCCGAACCGAAAAAAAAATTATTTTCAGGAAACGTACAAATCGGGTCCTCTGGCTTACCAAATCACAATATACAGCGGTATTCCAAATGCTATTGCCCCATAGCGAATAAAGTTTGTATTTCGGTAAGTATCTGAAAAGTGGGCGGAGCTAGGAAAATGTGGTCAACTACAAAGTTGCTCAAAATTAAATTTTGAGCAAGTTTGCTGTTGACAATTTTTTTCTAGCTCCTCTCCTTTTTTAGATATGCGCCTTTAAAGTTTTAGAAAGACGCAGACGGCGAGACGCTCTAGCCTCCAACTTCTCTGCGTCTCTTCATACTTAAAATGCTCATATCTCAAGAAGGGGTGGAGCTAGAAAAAAGTTGTCAACAGCAAAGTTGCTTAAAATTTTGTGTTCTATAATTTCGTAGTTGATCACATTTTTCTAGCTCCGCCCACTTTTGAGATATGCGTTTTCAAAGTTGCGGTCCCTTACAGGAGGGGGACAGAGGGACGTTGGAGTCTAAAGCGTATATCTCAAGAAGGGAGGGAGCTAGAAAAAAGTTGTCAACGGCAAACTTGCTCAAAATTTTGCGTTCTACAACTTCCTCATTGACAATTTTCTGACAACTTTTTCGGTTTTTGAGATACAAGTCAATTTCCAGATTCGTCAGTTCTCCGTTCCTCCCAGTCAAAACAGAACCTTCGGTGCCAATTTATGTACTGCAAACGGTGCAATGGGTTTGACTGGACCATATTCGGAGGACGAAATGACTGCGATTTCAGGTGATCCGGGTGATTCTGAATTTTCAAAAATAAAAACTGTCTTTAAGACTATTTCATACCTCAATTGAAAGAAGAAATTGACACAACTAAGTATAGTTACTACGGTATTTGGACAGACGGAACACGGACCAAAGTAGAGGATTTTCAATTGACTGATAACACACTGGATGCTGTCACTTATAATGCGTTACTCAGAAAAGATTCTAAGTTTGACCAGGGTGATGGTTTGTGTTGCTTCATGGTCTTTGTAAAGGATAGAAACACTGAATTTTGGGTTTTTCTGTGAGTTTTCTGTTTTTTTTTTCAAATACTATGAGTCAATTAAGGTGCGAAGATGAAGCTTATTCTCGTGCCGCAATGTGCAGGATGGAACCTTTGATACAACGTTAAAATCAGGAAATTTTGATAATAAATTTTTAGAAAATGTGTTGTACATATTCAGTTTCTTTTCATTAGCTGTTTGAATCCATCTGGATTTCTGAATACTAGTACAACTGGATAGACTGACATCAGAAAGACAAAAATTTCACAAAAATGTCGAAAAAATTCCGGAAAATTAGATATTTTTCACGTGCCCTTGACTCCACTTTCAGTTTTTGAAAATATTTTTCCAACGCGTCAAAAATCCAGCTTTCAAAATTTTCACATTTCCCGCCCGATTTCAAAAATTGAGAGAATGATTGGTTTCGAAACGACGATTCAGAAAATTCTGTTTGGAGCCGCTGTTTATGGTGAGTTAATTTTTTTCAATTTAAAAAGGGATTTTACTGTTTCAATCTTTTTCCGGGATGAAGTAATTCAGGAAATTTCGTTTTGAGATCGCTCCGCATTGTTTTGCTCAAAAAGTTTTTTGTCATAACAAATCTCGAAGGTGAATTATTCAAATGAGACCAGAAAAAAAATTTAAATATTTTTTGAAACATTAATTGTTTTTACTGTTTCAACAATTTTTCGCTAATTTTATTTTTGAAAAAACCGCATTGTACCTTCGCGGACAAAACTTTTATTGAGTTCTCTATATTTGAATCGATCGAATAAATATCATTAAACCATACATTTTTGAGATTCGGTTCAGGACTTGGGAAAAAAATTCACAGAAAATTGTTTTCCTGTTTCAGAAGAATTATCAAAAATCTTTGCTCTCTCGGATCTCATTCATATGAGTCTGTTTCATAGAAAATGTTTTGGGTATGAAGAATTCCTGATAGGTTATTAATTCATTTTTCTGATATTAATTAAATTTCCTAATAGGTTATTAATTAATGATATTTACTGTTTCAAAAAATTTGAATTTTCGAAAATCAATGCGAAAATTAATCAACAATTGGCTCCCGCAGGCAGGATTACTGTTTCTAATAAAAATCACTTGAACATTTTCATATTGTTAGTCAATGATTTGAAAATAATTGAACAAAAAAAATGAGTTTTACTGTTTCAACTTTTTTTTTCGTAAATTTCACGGTCAAGCTTTTTGTTAATGTGATGCTAGATTGCGACCAGCAAAAAATTACTGTTTCATAAATTTTTGCTCCAAATTTAAAAGTGTCATTTTGTATTTCTGTGCAAACTAAACGGTAAAAACCTTGAAAAAACTTTAAAAAGGATTTTTTCTGATTGAAAGAAAATTTTGATCCGTTTATTTTCCACTGAATACAAACGAAAAATCACTATTGCTAACAACAGGAAATTTTTTTCGAAAGTAATTGTTTTCTTATGAAACGGTAAAAAATTACTGTTTCAAAATTATTCAAAAAAAGAACATCTCTAGACTATTTTTCATTCTCGTACCACTGAACGACACTCTGAGGCAATCGGAAAGAAATTCTTTTTGAAAAAAAAAAAGATTTCGCCTGAAACAGTGAAATTTGACTGTTTCAAAAATTTTCGAAAACTTTTTTCTCTCTATTTTTTTACTCCACAGGTCATTTGCCCGCCGTCAATCCGTTTGTTCGCAGTCCGTCTGCATTCTGGCGTGACGGTGTATAAATTTTCCATTTCACGTCAACTAGCGTACTTTTCATCATTTTCCTTATTTTTCTTCGATTGTTGAGAAATTTTTGCAGAAAATTAGAACTTTATAGTGGCAACTAAATCTTTTGAGTCCGAATATGCCCGTCCGGCGAAAAAGCGTTACCAGTAACAACAGAAAATATTTTAGAAAATAATTTTTTATTCCTATAGAAAAGTAAAAAATTACTGTTTCAAAAATTCTAAGAAATTTTTTTCCCAAGCTATTTCTGATCTTTGAGCAATTAGACGTCATTTTTAGAACAATCAGCTTTTATTGTGAGAGCATCAGCTAAGCAAAAAATATTAGAACAATCTTCCGTCTGAAACAGTAAAAAAATGTACTGCTTCAGAAATTTTCAGAAATATATATTTTTTTATACTTTGAGAAAATTACTAATTTGACAGTTCCACTTTATGTATCGATTTCATTAAGGAAAAAATAATTTCCTCCAAAAACAATTTTTTTGAAACAGTAAAAAATTATGTTTCAGTCTGCATCACCTCTCTATCAATCTTCATTCATTGGATGTGGTTCAGCAATTACGATATGGTGATTGGAAGGAAAATGAAGAAGAACTCGTTGAAACCAGGGCAGAGAGTGATGATGGTGAGATAGGAAGAGACGCAGAGAAGCTAGACAGTCTAGCCATTCTGCGTCTCTTCTTCCCTCTCAAAATGGCTAAACCCCCTTTAAAATCGGCCTAGAAACTTGGTTTTTGTACCGATCGAACGGTTTTTTTTAGATGAATTGGGTTCCTAGGCCACTATTGGAAAACCTAGGCTATGGGTAGAAAAGTAAGGCCATCCTTCCAAAAAGGTTGAAAATTTAGCTAGAAACTAGGTTTTGACCATTTAGACCTGTGAGCTCTCAAATAATAGGAAGTTAGGGATCCTAGGCCACGACCCTCGGAAAGTTAGGCTACCATAAACAATCATGTTTTCGGCCTAAAATCAGTCGGTTTTGATAGGTTTTCTACCTTTTTTCGTCAATTTCGCTCAGTTCAGCATCGAAATAAATAATTTTAGGGTATTTTTGGAGAATTTTTAGCCGATTTGGATAGTTTTTTGATGGTTTTTAGTAATTTGTTTTCACAAATAAATTTTCAGAAAGGCCTGGCCTTGTCCTCCAGTTACTATGCGATGATGAAGAAGAAGGATGAGGAGAAGAAAAAGGGAACTTGATTTTTTTTTCGATTTTTTGAAATAAAATAAAATATTTTTACTGTTTCTAAAGTTTTTTGGTTTCTCAGGTAAAAATATTTTAGACAATGCCTGGGTTTATAAAAGCATCAATCACGTCAAATTTTTCCTCATGATAAATAATTTTTACAAGAAGATTTGCGCCGCTTCGCGGCTCCAATCTTCTTGCTTCACACGGGCTGGGTGAGTTCGCTTGGGAGAACACAAATGGTGTTCTTGAGAAAATGAGAAATGACAGGGTGAGAAATAATAAATCAATTCCGATGAGTGTGATGATTTCAACTGTGCCAGTTCACGTAAGTTCGCAGTTCTTTTTCCACCATCGAGTCTTTTGTGAGCCCTATCTTAGCACAGAGGTCTCTAGATCTCCAAATGAAAAATGAAAAAGACGGGCATCATCTCCGGTAAATTCTCTTTCGAAATATGAAACAATCATGAAAATCGGTCCAGTGAGAGGGGCGCTAGGGGCGGAAACCCCACCACAAACACACAGAAAGCGGTGATTGTTAATAGTAAAGATTGCTCATTGTTAATCTTGTTTACCCCTACCCCTGGGCAAGGTCATCGGACACGCCCACTTTTCGGAGAGATAGCAATTGACAGAAGAAAACATTTCACTCTTTATACTCCAATAAAAAAATTTTCTGGAGAAAAAATGAATTTCTCAAGATGCATGCAAATGTTTTCAAGGTACAAGGCTGTTGGACGGTTGGTGAGTTTTAATATTTTTTTTATTCTGAGCAATTAGACAATATATTTTTTTAACTCGTATAGTTTTTGCTGAACGTCATGAAAATTCACATTTTTTGAAAAATTCTCGAGACTTAAAAAAAATTTTTTAGTACGACACTCCAAAATTTCGGCAAAAATCTAAAGAATTGAAATATGGCTTGTGGGTACTTGTCTGAACCGTCTTGACCGCCTGTTTCCGAAAATAAAAGTTTCAAATTGATCCGATGAAAACTAGCAGAGTTATGCTACGTTTCGTGAAATTGCTCAGAATAAAATTTTGAAAAAATTCGAATTCTGCAAATGAATGTCTTATTTATACTATTTTGAACCGTTTTATTTTTCTGATTCCAAATATGTCGATTTCATAATGATCCGCCAAGAATTACCCGAGTTATGACGATTTTTGCTGTATTGCTCATTATAAATTTTCACTAGAAAAATGGCTCTAACTCGAGTAATTTTTGTCGGAACCCTTTGAAATCGATGTTTTAAGAACCAGAAAGTCAAGACGGTTCAGAAAAGTACACACAAGTCATACTTTGAATTTTTTAGTTCCCAGTGGAATTTCGGAGTGTCCTACTGAAAAAATTGAATTTTTGAAAATATATCTTGTTTGTACTTTTCTGAACCGGCTTGCTTTGCTGGTCTTGAAAATGAAGCACTCAAAGCGATCCGACAGAATTTACAGGTGTTACGGTAGTTTTAAGCAAATTTATTCAGAGAAATTTTACAAAACGGGTTATAACTCGGTGAGTTTTGGTCGCACTGGTTTGAAAACAGTATATTTGGAATCAGGAAAACAAGACGCTTCAGAAAAGTACCCACATGGCTAACTTTGGGTTTTTGATTTTTTGACGGAATTTCGGAGTGTCGTACTGAAAAAAAAAGTTTTTTTCGAAATCAAAAGTTTTTTATCAGAAAACAATTTTGCAGGCCGTCACAGTCGCTTACATGAAAGGATGGGACGATTTCCAATACGAGAGCAGGCAAAAAGAATCTTGGAATTGCGGTTTTTGTTTTGGTAAAGAAAACTGTGAGACAGTAATCGAAAAAAAAATTTCAGAAGAGAATTATTTTGCACCTTTTGTTGAAAAACTTTTGGAAAAAAAATTACGAGATCAGGAAAAAATCGCAGAGGAGTTAGCCATGGAATATTTGAAGAATTTGGAGAGAGAAAGAGAGGAGAAAATTCGAAAAGAATTCGAATTTTACTGTCAACTCCAGCAAATTGTAAACGAAGCAGGTAAGATTTTTCGCAAACCGTTTTTGTTCAAAATTTCAGAAAAAATTCGAAATTTCAGAAAAAAAAAATTTCAGAAAAATTCGACAACAGTTACAATCTGGATTTTCTCAAGGAGCTGATCGAACTGAAATCGGAATATATTGGAAAAGAAATTGAGGGTAAAAAATGATGCAATTTTTATTTCTGAAAGAATTTTTTTCCAGAAGATGTACCTACCATTGAAAAACAAGACAGGAACATGAAGTTTTTTGGTAAACTGATCATCAACGGTAAAATATTCATGGATCGAAACACTATTTCACTGGTTTCGGAAGCTTTGAAACTGAGTGCTGCGAAAAATCATGAGGGGAAGGCGAGATCAGTAAGAAACTCATTTTTTCGTGGCAAAATCCGTCCAAAAACCAAGTTTCTAGCACACTTCTCAATAAATTTGAAGTGGTGGACTAGCTTTCGCCTTGTTTCAATTTGAAAGCTTGAAACGAACAAATATGTAAACTTCGAGACCATCATGAAAATTCTAGTCCACGAAATAGGCCACCACTCTGAAAATCGCTCAAATTGGCCCCAGAAAGGCCGTTTTTGAGCGAATTTTCTCGAAAAAAAGCTTTTTTTGCTCAATTTTCAGAAACGATCATTAGAAAATATAAACTAATTAGTTTCCAGGTAGTAATGCGACACCAAAACGACTCAATCGGCGCATTACACATTCTACTCTCACATCCTGAAGATATGATCGAACTGATTCCCGAACTCAATCCATGTTTTTTTCCTCCAAATATTCGAGAATATTTGAGGGAATATGAAAAAGAAAAAGAATATGGAGCACCGGAGAAGGAAAAAGAAGTAAAAGATAAAGAAAAGGAAGCTAGAGTTCAGGCAGCGAAGAAGGTAATAAATATGTGCAACTGGGGGTTTTTCAGAAAATCACAAGGTGGCCTAATATTCCGAGGAACATGGCCTAGAATTCCAAATTATTTCTAGCTCATTTTCTAGCGAGTCCTGTCATTTGGAGAAGGAACAAGAGACGCAGGGAAGCCAGGCAGTCTAGCTCTGCTGCGTCTCTCACTGTTGCACTCTTCATGTAGAAATACGTATCTCGCTTCAAAAGTGAGCTGCAAACTTGATTTTTTGGAATATTCTGACGGTTTTGAGCTAAGCTTCTGGATGATCCAAATTTCCAGGCCATCATAGAAATCCTAGGCTCTGTATGTAGAAAGTTCGGCCACTTTCTGATGATGGCTCGACATTGAGCAAAGATTTTTGGACGGTTTGCATTGAAAAATGTTTTTTTTTGAAAACCCTTTCTTATAGGCTTTTTTGCAGTGGTTCAGAGAAGAGGAAAACATAAAGCACCGTAAAAAAAACATAAACAACGAATTGCTCCTCCTCAACTATTTGAGACTTCAAATGAGGCAACAAATACAGAGCCACAATTTCCATGTAAGACAAGACTGGACTACAAGATTCAGGTAGGAAAAACTTGCGGAATTTCGGAGTGTCGTACTGGAAATATTTTTATCCTCTATCTTCTCTGAGCCATCTTGTCTAGTTTGAAGGAAATTAATTCTGAGGAATTTTACAAAAATTGTAATAACTCGGTTAATATTCGTCGGATCATACTAAAATAAAAAAAGTTTTGAAATCAGGAAGTCAAGACGGTTCAGAAAAATACTCATAGGCCACACTTTGAAAAAATTTTTGATTTCAGTATATCTTTCCCAGTGGAAACTGCGAGTGGTAAAACAAGAACGTTGAGAATTTGTCTGGTATGTGACGATGGGGCTGAAAAGGCGATTGTTTGGACCAGTGCGAAAGATGATAAGGGGAAACCAATTGATATCGAAGCTTTCGAAATTGTTACAGCGTATTTAGAGTGAAATTTTGACAATTATGAAAAGAATTGGTTCGATGAACTTTTGTTAAATGGTGTGTTATCTTTTGTTTCCATACAACTTTAACTAGAAAAGGGGTCCAAAAAGCAACTTTGTAAAGTTTTTCCGAACGATTTATAAAATGGTGGCCTAACGTTTTCACGGTATTCATCCAAGCTCAAAACCGTCATTGATTTCTTTTTGTTTCGGTAACAAGTTGAAAAAATAACATTTTTTTCCGTTTCATGAATTTTCAACATGTTTTGACGGGGGATTCTCGACGTTAACCAACAACCAAAAAATGCACTTTGAAAATCAAAAACCGGGAGGCTGTCATGAAACAGAAACTTTTTTGACAGTTTTTTTCAGTTTTGAGTTCAAATTTCAAAAAGTTCGAAAAAATGTCTCTAATAATTCTAGCGAACCCATTTTTTAGATTCAGTAATATTTTGGAAATATAAGACTTTTGGGACAACTTAATACAGAGCAGTGATTATGAAAAATAACTTTTCAGAAAAACTCATTTTTTCTTGAAACAGTAATTTTTTTCAGTTTCAAAAATTTTTTGAGTGTAGATTGATATTCTAAAATTCAATGCGATGCGATTGTTGTTTATTTAGAAAATACCCATTTTCTTTTGGTGTTGAAGTTTTTCGAATAAAAAGTGTTTTTCTAGAAAAACGTGTTCTTGAATTTTCATGGTTGGTTTCAATCGTCAAATGGATTCATTTCGTAGCATAGTACAAAAATTTTTTTTTCCAGAAATTCACTGAAATAGTTTTTCATCAAAGGCACAATGAGAATATGAAAAACTATACTATTATTGAAAAACTATTATTGAAAAAGCTCCACATTTTTTGAGAAGAGGCAGAGCCTATTGTTTAATTTTTGGGTCATTTATACTGATCAAAATGGAGAAAATTATGAAAATGATTGTGGAGCCACGTTCTCTTTCGCAAAATATTTTTTTACAGTTTCAAAAATTTTGAAAATTTTATTCGATACATCTTTGACGTTCCACCTTTCAGACTGTTCCAGGAACTTTCTTCACTCCAAATCTGGTATCAATTCCGATTTCGACGCTATCAAAGATGTATTTTCGGAAAACAAGTGAAGTATGAAGTAAAATAATTGGAAATTATCAAATATGGTAGAAAATATCCGAATCAGAAAATAATTATCTTCCAGAGGAAAATGTGTGAAATTTTCAGAGGAATTTTATTAAAACTGAACGAATTTTTTTGAACCAGTAATTTTTTCAATGTTTCTTTAGGTCAGAGAATACTAACTGTAGACTAAAAATTTGCTGTCTAGATTCTTGGAACAGTAAAAAAATTTCAAAAAGCTAAAGTAATACTTCAGTTCAAAACAACAAAAATTTATGTATACAAGATGGATCACTTTATTGTCGGCTCCGCGTCACTTGACAACTTGCCAATTTGCAACTGCGACATTTCGCAACTAACGTCGATTTCGCAACTGCGACATTTCGCAACTATGACATTTCGCAACCAACCATTTCGCAACTACGACATTTCGCAACTGACTTTGGCAAGTAGAATGGACTTGTACTTCAGCCAAAATTTTTAAAAATTTCCTAGACTTATTTGACGATCTCAATGTTCATGTTTATCTCATTTGTGGCGTGACCCTTGCCTTCTATTGTACTAGTTGCGAAACGTCAAGTTGCGAAATGTCGCAGTTGCGAGACGATGTGTTACGATATGTCGTAGTTGCAAACCGCAAAAAAAATATTTTTTTTTCAATTTCCCCCAAAAAATTTCTGGGACCCAAAACACTGTCTTGTTTTGTTTTACCAGCTGCTGGAATGGTTTATTCTTTACCAGAATTAATCAAAACATTTCCTAAAACAGCAAAAAAAAAATCGAAAAACCATTATCCCGAAAATGGGCGGGGCCTCTTCTTAACTCAACAAAAAAATCCGCCCCGCTCATTTTTTTGCATTTCAAATAATTTTTTTTCCACAAGCAGTAATAGCATAACTGAAACTGATGAGAGCAATCTGTAATTGGAAACTGGAAAAGTCAAATTTTTTTCAAAATCACAGTTTCTTGAAAAAAACGTTCACTTTACCAATAAACCGTTCAATGCTTGAAAGTTGATCATCGATAAAAAAATCTGAATTAAAACTTGTTGAATCTTGTTCTTCGGAATATAATTTTTTTACTGTTTCTAATTTTTTTTGCCAAACCGTGTAGCTATCTTTATCAGTATCCAATATTGGTTTTTCGTAATTTTTTTTTTCATAAAGTGTACAATGCAAAAAAAAGAAGTTATTGCTCCGAGATCGTATGAAAATATAGCGAAGCTTATTTGAATCAGTAAAAAATCAAGATGCGTTTTTTTTCAGGTTTCACAGTCAAGAAACAAATCAAATTACGATGATCATTGAAAGCTAGCACAATTTTTTTGAAACAGTATTTTTTTCAAGTTTCATTGCTTTTGAAATTCAAAAAATCATTTTCCCGAGAATCCCAAGCTCCGCCCACGTACTCCATGGAAGATTGGACAGGATCAATGATTTTTAGTATTGTTTCATTGAAAATTGTGATTTTTGAAGTATAGTTAACTACATTTCGATATCGATGCTATAATTCACTGTTTCGTAATTTTTCATACTGCTCCATTCCAATTCTCCAATTATTTTCTTCACAAATTTGATTCTGAACAAATTGCTTTCTCAACACCATAATAAAAAATACTACCTAGATGAGTCGAGAAATTATTTTCTTGAAATTGGAAAAACTCGGAACGTCAGCTGGCTGATTTTTCCAATATAATTGTGAAATCTTTCTGAAAACGTGTTACAAATTACAGTACTTTGGAAGTTTCGCAGATTCGTAATTTTTTGAAATAGTAATTTTTTTTTTTTAATTTTCGCTGTTTCAAAATTAGAAGACATCTAATTACAGACTCCCATCTTCAATAACCAAAATGCTTTCGGTTCATTTTCGAAGAGAAATGGAAGTTTTGGAACTAACTTCATTTCGAATCTCATAAATCGGGATCTGAAAGAATTTAAAAAAGAAAAATGGCAAAAAAAAACAAATTTCTGTCAAAATCGGCCTCTGGCTTCCTGACGCGGACGGCAATCGGACGGCTGCGGAAGGAAAGCGCCTGGGGCGGATGGCGGACGCACGACGGGTGCCCAAATTCACCCGTCCCGCAAAAAGTTTCAGTTTTGAGTTTCATTTTTTATCCAATAATTAATAAAAATGCTGTTTCAAAAATTCTTCCAACTTGCAAAACACTTTGCCTGCGTTGGATAATCAAAAATTTTTTCTTTCGGAAAAATATGCGTTCTGATTTTTTTTCACGTGTTTGGCCCCGCCCATTACTCTTTATAAAACTTTAAGAATTGGAGATGAGAGTGAAAAAAAAATCGAAAAGTGAAAAAAATCACTGAAAAAAAAAAATCTAAATAAAACTTCTCATACGCCTGAACTGAACTTCCAATACTCCCGATGTTGTTATGGCTCCTCCACCATGTTGTTTTTTCGAAACAAGAAAGATAAGGATATTTTTTAATGTTTCACTTCAAAAATTGATAACGCTGGGCGAATTCCTTTTCGATTAATCATTCATAATACTGTTGGCTAACTTCCAAATTTTTCGAAACACTAAAATAAACTATATTTCCAGTACTTTCATCTTTTAACCTAGTCCAATGAAGAAATAATTTTTCGAATAATTTTTACTGTTTCGAGAAAATTCTCAAAAGGAATCTAAGGGTTTTCCAATGATGGAAATATCATGGTGCTAACAAGAACTCTCAAAAAATTTTCTGTTTCGAAAAATGCTTCCTGTAGGCTTGGGTATAGCTAACTCAATGAATGACATGGAGTAATGGTTCAAAGGTGGTAGAACACGAAGAAATATATAACTTTTCTAAAGCTCCTAAGGCTCTTCAGACTCTCCTGGCTCCCCGACTCCCCCGGTTCCCCTGGCTCCCCAGGCCCCTCAGGCTTCTCAGGCTCCTTAGGCTCCTCAGGCTCCTTAGGCTCCTCTGGCTCCTCAGGCTCATCATCAGGCTCCTCAGGCTCCTCAGGCTCCCCAAGCTTCTCAGGCTTCTCATGTTCCGCAGGCTCCCCAGTCCTCCGTGAGATATCGTGGCTTCGACAATGGGCGAGTGTCACTATAGTTTTGGAAAAGTTTTTAACTTTTAGTTTCATGAAAAAACAAATAACACTTGCTTGGCATGATGATTTTTTGATTTTCCTCTTTTATTTTTTTTTTCCGTGAATTTGTTTTACTGTTTCAGGAAAAACAATATTTTTTGAGCTGTGAAATTGAATTGTTCCGAAGGACGTACAGAGGGTATCTTTATTTTCAACTTGGTTATTGAAGTATTCGAAATTTCAGAAAAAAAATTTTTTTTTGTAAATGTTTTTCTTTGAAATTCTTTTCTTCAAAAAAATGTTTTTTTACTGTTTCGCCTCAATATCTCCAAGATCTCACCGAACTCGGACTACTGATAAAGAACACAATTTTTTATTCAAAAATTTGTCTTTCTGTTTCACAAGAAACTATATATCACCTAGCTCAAAGTTTCCGCAGTAAACTTCTTGCATGTACAGTTTCTCAATTTTTTCGTTCTCAAAATTTTACTGTTACAAAAAAAATGTATGAAATGCGTTTTTTCACATATAGAATAATGTTCCAAATATGAAATTAAGAAAAATGTGTTCAATTTTTTTGCAGTTTCAGAAATAATATATTTTGTTTCCAGAATTGGAACTTGTGCTTATGGATCGATAAGTATCACCTCACAGGTTTCGAAAAATGAAATTTGTTTTAAAAAATCAAAGAACTTTTTTACTGTTTCAAAAATTTTTTGGTTTAGACAGTTGAAGAAACGTTATATTTTTCCAATTTCTTCAGAATTGCCATCGACAAATCTCTAAATGCTGAAAAATTTATTTTTCGTGGAAACTTTACTGTTTCAGAAATAATCTGAAAATTCCGTTAAAATTCTTTCTATGATTGCCTTGAGTCCAGCTTGCCTTGATGTTTCATTGAAAATTATGAATTTTAATGTTCAGAAATTAAGGTTCAGCAAGATGAATTTTCACTAAAATATCATTCCAGTAGGAATGATCATCAAAATTTACCCAAATCTTGTTGTTTTACAGAATTTCTCAGATTCAAAAAGTTCAAAAAAAAATACTGTTTCAAAATTTTCTGGTTATGACTGTCTGCGGCTAAAAAGATTTATTAAATAGTTCAAAAAAAGCATATAACCGGAATTTCGGTGCAGGGTTTAATTTCTTTTTACTGTTCCATCAAAAACCTGTGAAGTTTGAAAACCTCACTTTGAACTCCATTTCTTCCATTAATTTTCAGAAAAAAAAATATTTTTTTGTTTTAGTGCCTTTTCAAAAAATCTGAAATTGATAATTTGAGATTTCCGAAATTTTTTTTACTGTTCAGTTTACCAGAAACATGTTTTTAAAATGTTTCAAGTTAGTTTTTCTTCCGGGAATTTTAAGGCATTATCTTGAAATATCAATACCAAAAATGTAAATTTTTCCGTTTCATAGGAACTTTGAGAAAAATGTTTTGGTGACATTTTTACTGTTTCGATTATTCTTGGTTCTAACAGCTAGTTACCAGTTTGATTTATTAGGCCTACAATGTAGGGGAGAACACTTGAAAATATTTTCATTACTCAGGACTTGAATTTTTCCACTCTGTCACGAAAATCTCTGTCTGAACTTGTAATATACGAAGAATTTTAAGTTTTCCAATTAAAATTTTTTTAAAAAATGAAAATTACTGTTTCAAAATTTGTTACTGATTACTTGTATTCATAAAGAGTTGCTTCGAGTCGACTTTTCGTTGGGTTTGAAAAATTAAAAATTACTGTTTTATACGAAATAATTCAAATTTCTTGAGCTGTGAGTTTCGCTCTATTCATGGTTCAATATACACATAAATTTTTTGGTCCAAATTGAAAAATTCCATGAAACTAACTTTTTCAAACAAAAACCAAAACCTGGTCCTGAGGAGCCTGAGGAGCCTGAGGAGCCTGAGGAGCCTGGGGAGCCTGGGGAGCCTGGGGGCATGGGGAGAAAGGGGAGCCTGGAGATCATGGAGAGCCGGAGAGCCTGAGGAGCCTGGGGAGCCTGGGGAGCAAGAGGAGCCTGAGGAGCCTGAGGAGCCTGAGGAGCCTGGGGAGCCTGAGAAGCCTGAGGAGCCTGAGGAGCCTGAGGAGCCTGAGGAGCAAGAGGAGCCTGAGGAGCCTGAGGAGCCTGAGGAGCCTGAGGAGCCTGAGGAGCAAGAGGAGCCTGAGGAGCCTGAGGAGCCTGAGAAGCCTGGGGAGCCTGGGGAGCCTGAGGAGCCTGAGGAGCCTGAGGAGCCTGAGGAGCCTGAGGAGCCTGGGGAGCCTGAGGAGCCTGAGGAGCCTGAGGAGCCTGAGGAGCCTGAGGAGCCTGAGGAGCCTGAGGAGCCTGAGGTGCCTGAGGAGCCTGAGGAGCCTGAGGAGCCTGGGGAGCCTGAGCTCAGAAGATTCCTTGGTCAAAACCCAGTAACTTAACTTTCAATTTTTTCCTGTTTCAAGATTTTTGAAAAATATCGTCTGAAATCTGTAAACCAATTGTGTAGTTGTTTAAATGTAATTTTCAAATTCAAAAATCTTTAATCTTTTTTATCACTGAACAAAAAATTCTTTTTACTGATTCGAAATGTTTTCCAGACTCCATACGCAAACTCACTTCCTTAGCTGGTACCAATATTTTTCAAACTCAAAAAAAATTACTGTTTCATGAAACACTTTGAAAATCCAGATTCGTGAAAAAAAAATCGTTCTGCTAGCTCATGAAACTGTTTCATGTTTCAGATAGAAGCATCTTGTTTTTATCATCTCCCAATGGCAAAAAAAATCTGATCAGATTGGATTTAATTTAAAAAAAAGTTCCTTTACAGTTCTCATACAAATCAAATATTTTTACTGTTTCAAAAAAATGTCCCACTACTCAATTTTCTAATTTTTTTAATTCGTATGCTAAAAAAAATCCTCGACACAATAGAAATTTTTATAAATATCAAAACTCAAAAAATGTTTAATCTAATTTTCCGAAATTGAGGGTTTCAAACAAATTTTACTGTTTCAAATTTTTTTTCCTGACTTATTGAAAACGATTATAGTGTAATGGCAAAGCCGTTTAGAAAAAAAACTTGAATATTTTCACTGTGTCAAATTAAATCCTCATAAAATGTTCTTAAACTTCGAGTGCTGATCAGATACAAGGTACTGGAATTTTTTTTTCTGTTTCAAAATTTTTTAAGAACAGTGTTCCAAATCTCTAAACTGATGCTTTCGTCTTCAACTGTTTTTCTATTTGACTCAAAATTTGAAAAATAGAGATTTATTCAAACAGAAAATAGGAGTTCTAAGCTCTGCAGATTCAAAGTCTCGGAATTTCAATTAAAAAAAATAACTGTTTCAAAAATTCTCCCTCATACAATCAGTTCATGCCCTGTAGTGTTTCGAATATTGTGTTCGTTACCAAGTTGTACTGTTTCTCTAAAAATCTCAATAATTCAGACAACGGAAAGCTGTGATGAATACTCTGTGTTCGCTTTTTTTAAAATGTTCTTTTTTTCCGAGTTCGATGGTAATAAAAACGTTCATTATCATCATAATTCAACTGCTCAGTATAATAAAATTTGCAAAAAATTACTGCTTCCATTGTTTTTCTCTTTATACCTCTTCATTGGGAAATTATTTTTTATTAATCAATTTCTCTGGCTTTTCGGAAACTTCATACTTTCACTGTTTCATCAGAAAAATGATTGAAAGTTTTTGCGTTGTTACAGTGTTGGAACTGTTGTTGGTTGGTGTTGGCTGTTTCACCGGGAATCCCAAAATGGAAAATTTGCAACAATGGTTTTCAATTTGAGCAAATGCATTTTTTTTCAATTTTTCGAAAATTCAAAAAATAACTGTTTCAAAAAATGTTTGTAATAGATTTTATAACTGATTAAGGTAATCAACGGATCTGTTCTTTTCTCAAACTATTTTGTTATATTTTTGAACATGAAAGTTCAATCTCATATATTTGAAAACAGTCTAAGTTTTTTTTAAAGGAAACATAAATTTCCCTAAAATTTCTTAAAATTTGCCTGCCGAATTTTGATTTTTACTGTTTCACAAAAAAGCGTGATTTTTTAAGAGTTTCCTTTAAATAATAAACTCTTTTTATATGGAAATGTTACAATAATCGTCATTCTGAATTTTAATTTATTACAAGTGAAACATGTTTTTTTGGGTTTCAAAATATATTTATCTTTTTGTTAAAAAAAATGTATGTTAGTAGCAAAACATAGAAATTTTCAGATAATTATTACCCTCGTTTCCTTTTTCCCGGTTCTTTCAATCTTTACTATTAACAATCACCGCTTTGGGTGTATGTCCGCGATGCTAGCGCCGTTCCTACTGGACCAATTTTCACGAAATTTTGAGGTTCTGAAAGAGAGTTTCACCGCGGTGATGCAGGTTTTTTCCATTTGCCATTTGGAGCACCCGTGACCTCTGTGCTAAGATAGGGCTCACAAAAAGCTCTCCGGCGAGATTAGAACTGTTAATTACCGTGAACTGTCACAGTTGAAATCATCACAGCTTTGGAGATTGAATTAATATATTTTCCGCCATTATCATTTCTAAATTTCTCAAAAACACCATTGTTGTGACTGATGTTCGCCCAAGCGAACGCACCTGGCACGTGTGAAGCAAGAAGATTGGAGCCGCGAAGCGGCGCAAATCTTCTTGTTTATAAACAAAAAACGACCAAATTTTACTGTTTCTCTCGAAATTATTTTTTACATTTTGTGATTCATATCCATTCACTTGTTTCATTTCTTATTCCAATCGGAAATAAAAGGTTTTTTTCCTGTTTTACCGAAAAGTGTCCTATTCGTTCAAAACATTTTTTTCTGATTATTTTGACGCATCGCATCATAGTGTCGCTTCCTAGATTTGAACCGTGTAACAATTTTTCCCCAAGATTTTTTCATTGTTTAAAAAAGCACACGTGAAAAACGGTTGATCTGGAGCAGTAGGGTGATTCATAGTAAGTGCCTGGTGCCCATAAATCTGAATTTTTCATAGGAACTTTTTTTGGAATCAATTTGTTGAGTTCGGTATCACCGGAAACTCAAAATCTACGAGGTTCATTTCTTTTGAAACAGTTTTTACTGGTTAACACTGTGAATTGAAAATTACAGTAGATTATTTGATTCTGTAGTATTGTATTCCACATAGCAATCAGACAGAATCTCAAAAGCAATGATAATTTTTTTGAAACAGTGAAAAAATTTACTGGGGATAACTCGGGTATTTTCTTGCGGATTTCCCATTAAACTAACTTTTTTCGTAATCAGAACGGATCGGAGACTAGCCATACTCTGGAAACATTTTTTTTACTTCAGTGTTTTTATCCAAATGAAACTAGAACGTTAGAAATATTCTTGAATTGCAAATATATGATGTCCTAAACACAAGAAAGCGAAAGACGCAAATCTAGCTTCTCTTCATCTCCTTCTCTCTCACCTCCGGTCTTAGAATTGCCAGAGCTCGCTTGAAAATTCAGATTCAAACTTGGTTTTTGAAAAGTTTCGATAGTTGCAAGCTGAGGTTTTTTTTTTTGATATTCTTGGCCACCATATAAAAATCATCAGGCAGGTGAAATAGGCTACCTAGCAATTGGTTAAAAAAGTTCAGTAATACTGAGCAATTTTTGAAACAATAAAAATTTGCTGTTTCAAAAAATATTTTGTTCGATGGACGACGTTTTTTACTAATGAGAGAAGGTTTTGGTTTTTTTTACTGTTTCGGAAAAAATTTGTTCAACAAAACATTTGCTTCTAATACTCTTGATATGTTATTGTGTTTGACCATTTTCAAATCGATTTTTAACTATTTCCCTTCCAAAAACAACTGAAAAAAATAATTTCTTTAAATGTTTCAAAAATTTAACTGCCCAAGCATTTTTTATTGTTATTTGCTTCTCGTCTCATATTTCTAGAACGCAAAGAAAGGGTGCTACCCCGCATTAGAACTGGCCGCATCAGAACTGACCCGTGTTAGAACTGGCCGGATTAGAACCGGGTATTTCCGAAGTATCTGGAAACTCGAAAAATTGAGGAAATTTTCAGGTCCACAATGTCATATTCTGTACGAAATGTCAGCTTCGAGTCGCAACTGGGAGCTTGAATATGGCCCGTTCTGATCCGGAAAGTTCTGATACGGGGCAGTTCTAATGCGGCCAGTTCTAATGCGGGGTAGCACCAAAAAAGGTAGATCACAATTCGAGATAAGAACCGCAGAGACGCAGAGAAGCTAGCTGTAACTCTTTTTTTTTCAAAGTCGGCGTAACTCGCTTGAAAATTCAGATGTAAGAAGTCTTTTCGGACTATTTCAACCATTTCAAGATAAATATCGGAATTTCTAGGCCATCATAAAAAATTCCTAAACCACGAGAATCCAGACTGAGTGTCATCTGATATAGAGGTTTTTTTCGAAGTGGAGAATGTTTTTTGAAAGAGTAAAACATTTACTGTTTCAAAAAATATTAGAACCAATTTGAGAGGATTTAGGGTTAGTCTCCTTTTTCTTTTACTAGTTATATTCTTTTTTTTTTCAAAAAAAAAATTAGCTTTGAACAAAAAAACGTCTTCTAATGCTCGATGTTCCTCTTTTATTGAGCATTTTTCAGTCTATTTTCACTATTTTTGACCGTTTCCGACCAATTTTCGTCTTTTTCAGTAATTCTCACCCAGTTTTACCTGAGTTTCCCCCTTTCTCTTCCAAAAATCACTAAAACAAAAGAAGGGAATCCCCCGCATTTCCTGTTCCTCTTTTCCGCCTATCTGATCATCTTAATGATGATCAAATTCGAATTTTATTACCCTTTTTTCTGCATTTTCTGTCGGAGACCGACAGAAAATTAGGAGAAGAAAAATGTCATGACGACGACGAAATCGTTAAATTTTAATGGGTAGATGATGATATCCATTACGGATAGGCTCCGCCCCTTTTTTTGTTTTTTTCTTCTTGGAAGCGGAGATTTATGTGAATGATAAGGATGGATGAGAGTGGTTTTGCGTCATTTTTTGAAATTTTTTTTGGGGTCTTTTGGTTTTGGAAAATATAGCCTGATCTTAACATTGTTGAACTATTAATAACTGGAAATATTTTTTTTTGAAACAGTAAATTTTTTCTTAATTACAAAAAAAAATCGTAGGAGGTTATTGGATGTTTCATTAAAAATCTTATGAAATTTATTGAGGATGAAGTGAATAAAATCAGCTCAAGTTGGCGGGAATCTTTTTTTTGATACAGTAAAAAATTTTTCGTACTGAAAAATTTTTTTAACTGTTTCAGAAATTTTCAGTCTCTATTCATTGATCTGAGAACTGCTTTTGAGGAACATGTCGACAAAGGGGCGAAGCTTTTTTTTAACATCGATACAGTATAATTCTTTTCAAATGTTTTTTCCTATTTCTCATTTTTCTTGTGGAGATGCACTGCTATTTCAGTATTTTGCTGAAAAACGTCTATTAGTTTGGATTGTCAAAAAGGAACAGAGCCTCGTTTTTTGGAAGAAATACATTTAGGACATCCATAAGCATTGGCGAATTTTTCTTCGTAATTTTCTTTTTGATTTTTTTTTTGAGAAACTTTGGAACTGAATTCATCGTTCGAGAATTGTTGGAAAAAATATTTTTTGACGCAAATATTTTCTCTTGAAACAGTAAAAAAAATATTTTTTTTCACTGTTTCAAAATTTATTGCATGTTTTGTGGGGATATTGTTTTTATTCAGTCGAGGCATAAAAATATATTTTTGAAGCAAATTTCTTTATTTTACAGCAATCTATTCATTGTTTTTTTTGCTTTGTGTTTTCTTCAAAATAGTTTATTTTTTGAAACATACGACTCATTCCCATTACTGACCCCGCTGCCAGAATAATTTTCGAATTTTCTCAAAACAGTATTTTTTATTTGTGGGAATAGCAAATGTGATTTTGAATTTTTTTAGGCGCTGCTTCTTTATTATGGGATTTCATTTTTTTTTAACAATGTTCTCTTTTGAAACAGTAAACTCTCTTCAAAAATTGATTTTACTGTTTCAAATTTGTTCAACAGCATGTCTTGTTAATCTACTAACTGTTCCGTACGGCGAATATAAACAGGAGTCTATTATCTTCCGGTAAAAATCCGGGTTTCTAGTTAGTTCAAACAATAATCTTGAAAATTCTTGAAATATTTTATCAATAACTTTAGAAATGATGAAGTAGCCCGTTCTCTTGACCAGCTTAATAAAAACCTCAAAAAAGGGGCGGGGCCTGATTTTTCCGGTTTTGGGGCTGGCATTAAAAAGAATGTTAGTTTTTTTTTAATTAGGGAAGCTAAGGAATCATCAATTACGACTTGAAACTGAATTCTTAGGTAACACTATTTGAAACAGTAAGTTTTTTTCACTGTTTCAAATCACTTCAGGGAACGTACTGCTAAACAATTTATTGTTCTAAGCACGGATAACTGTAAACAAAAAAAATTTTCC
Source organism: Caenorhabditis brenneri (assembly GCA_000143925.2). NCBI lineage: Eukaryota > Metazoa > Nematoda > Chromadorea > Rhabditida > Rhabditidae > Caenorhabditis > Caenorhabditis brenneri. The sequence continues at coordinate 23,650 of GL380450.1, forward strand.
AAAAAGTTCAAAAAATCAAATGATTCCTGATTCATTTTCTATTATTTGTTACCTAACTTTCAACTTTTTTTCTGAATTTTCAAAGAAGAGTCAGGAGATACTACTGCACACGAGATCTCTGCATTTTAATTTTATTGTTCCTGAAATTTTCCTGAAACCTTGAAAAATCTCGTTTTTTTTTTAATTTAACCAGCCTGCCCATGCGCCTCCGGCGCATTTGCAGTCTGGACTGTTCGCGGCTACTCCGCTCACTATAAATGACATTTTCACAAAAGTTCGAATTAATTCAGAGTGTTCACGTGAGCTTTCTTTTATCTATTTCTTTTTGCTCCAAAAATTTTGTGCGGTTTTGGCGCAGTAGGGAAAGCACGTGAATATTGTTCAAAAGGTCCCAAGTTCAAGTTTTGCTCGTGAACTTCCTCTTTCTTCTCATTCTGCGGACATTGGGACAGATCGCCGGATAAACGGACAGAATCCACGGGCGTTTTATATATAAGAATGATTTCTTTAAAGGTGGGGAACATTTTTTTGGGGATTTTTTTTCTCCCCCGACAAGCGCCTTTATGGCCGCTTAGCGTAGCCGGTAGCGCGTTTGGTGGTGCGCCAGTGTGGCCCTGAGTTCGAACCCACCAGAGGTATCTACTTTTGTAATTTCAGAAAAATAATTTTTTTCCATGGTACCACCTTTAACCCGGGAAAAAAATCGTGTAACATATAGAGCTGTGATGTTGAAATGAATAAGTTTCCGATAACGGTTTCAGTTTTCATTGAAATTAATCAAGAGTTTTTTCGAAACAGCAAATATTTTTTTCACAGTTTCAAAAAAATTTCATTTTTCATAGTCATATTCACACCGGTTTTTACAGCAATACTGCCAGAACAGGAAATAAAAACTTCAAAGCGAATTCGGATAACTATCGAAAATTGGTACAAATTTTTTTGAAACAGGAATTTATTCAGTTTCATTGTTTTGGAAGATCAAAAAAGTTTTCGGGAATCCAGTAATGTACTCTGCCCACTTATCCCACCAAGTTTTTTTTTTCACTGTTTCATCAAAAATTGTACTTCCCGAAGATGCTCTTACTACAATTATGTATGCTAATTTGTGACTAATTTTGTTCTCCAATAAAAAGCAGCTCCACCCAGTTTCCTTGGGAAAAAATGTGGTTTCTAATTTTTTTCACTGTTTCATTTGAAACAAATCATAATTAGAAGTGAAACGTCAAAGATTTTTTCTGCCAAAGCGGATTAAAAACAAAATTAGAAACATCCGTACCGTCCACAATTATTTTTTCTGTTTCGAAAAGTTTTCCTCCTGTCTGCAGTTTTACTAGTATTATGGCAACGAAAAAATCAGAGAAAAATTGAAAAATCACACACCGCCCACTTTTTCTTTTAACAGTTTCATTCTAATTTTGTGTCCTTTTTCAAATTTTTCAAGTCGTTATGTACATTTTTTGATTGTTTTAAAAATTTTCCTGTTAAAGCGGAGAAAAAACTTATGTTTCAGAAAAAAGATTAATCCATTAGGCAACATATTACTGGAATCGCTTTTCAAATTTACTGAAACAGTTTTTTTTCAATTTGTGAAAGGAACAACTTGTATTTCCAATTTTTTCTGCCCTTCTTTTCCGTATTTTACTATTATGAAAAATAACCTTCAGATAACTGTATTTTTGTTTGAAACAGTAAACTTTCAAATTATTTTCATTAAAACAATGTTTCACTGTTTTAAATTTTTTCAATAGAATCGTATTGTTAGTCCAGTAACTGTTTAATGTGAGGTAATGGAATGATATCTTTCATAAAATGGACGGAGTCTATTATCTTTCAGTAAAACTCCGGCTATTCCCTCATTCTGTGCATAATTAGGTCATAAAATCCTGGAAAATCAGAAAGATATTATAAATGTACAGTACGCATTCAGACTTTTTTAAAGGCGCATGGAGTTGGTCTCGCAACGAATTGCCATTCTAGCAGTGGTGGCAGTCACTTTTCGTCGTAGGACCGAGCCCATGCGGCTTTAAAAAAGTCTGAAAGCGTACTATACTTTTATAATAAACTTTTCGAAAATATTTTTTTGAAATTTTTCACTGATAATTTCAGAATTGATAAAAAGACCCTCTCTATTGAAAATTTTGAAAAATTTGAGAAAAGGGGCGAAGTTTGTTTGTTCAGACTCTAGGTGTTGGGACTCAAAAGGATGTGTACTTTTAATTGAAGTTGTGCAAATCGTATTTTAAAAATCGAGCTGCTGAAGAAACATAGCCTTCCTACTGAAATTTACAGTGAGAAATTTTTGAAACAGTAAAAAATTAATGTTTCAAATTACTCCAGGATACGTACTGCAAAATTGTTTGATGTTATGAATGCAATGAAGTTTGGAACAATGGAAAAATTGTTTTTCTTGAGCTCGAAAAACCAAGTGATTCCTGATCATTTTCTATTCTCACTCATCAATTTTTGCATACCTTGCAAGTTTCTTTTCATGAAAATTCTGCAGAAAAAGTGAGTCAGAAATTTTTTTTCGTATGCAAGATTCGCACACCTGCATTTTTCAATTGTTCTTGGATTGTATAAAAAATATGCAAAGTTTTGTTGAAACTGTGGACATGATTTCGCCCTTCAAAGTTTTGTTTTTCAGAAAAATTTATTCAATCTTTAAGAAATCGTGTAACGTGAAGAGTTGTCATGTTGAAATGAAAAAATTACGATTAACGTTTTTAAACTTCACCGAAAATAATCAAAAATTTTTTTGAAACCGAAAAAAACTTTCACAGAAAAAGTAGGATTTTTTTAGCTGTTTCAAGAAATGCTATGATTTTTTTCGTAGCCAAAACATCCCCGTTTTATACATCGAGAACGTATCACTGGTATCATGTATCAGAAATAAAAAAAGAGATAAAAAGAAGATGAAAAATTAGTCCGGCCCATTTTTTTGCAAGTTTTATGAGATATTTTACTGTTTCGAAATATTTTAGTGTCTTTCCTTACCTTTTCAAATCACTAATATTTTCGGATTGGCTTTCTTAATTTCAGAATCGTCCTGTATTGTTATTGTATCATCAGAGGAGCAATCCTGAATTTTCGTGAAGGATTAGTTGAAAAAACCGAAACAGTGAGCAATTTTTTTCTGCTTCAGTTTTGTTTTTCAGTTATTTTCAACTAATTTTACTTCGATTTTTCTTCTGAACTGTAGTCTTTAAACATCAAAAAACAAAAAGAAAAACAATGTCAAGGATGATATCGTAGCATGACAGAAAAGAGAATCCAAAAGTCTAAAATTTTTGAAACAGTATAAAAATTTTTTAGTTTGCAAAATGAGAATCTCAGAGTTTATCGATTTGTTAAATAAAGATACACTCCGAAATGTACACTGGAAAATACAGAACAAAGAATTGTTCAGAAGTTTTTCTTCAAAATTCGACAACGCTCAATTTTTCAGTAAACAATCATAGTTTTCCCCAGTTTCATAGTTTTGGAAGTTCGAAAAAAGTCACTTGAACCCAATATAAGAAGCCCCGCCCATAATTATTTTTTACTGTTACAAAAGTTATTCTAAACTTTGTCAGCAGTTTTACTGGTATTATGGTTATTTAGCTCCTCATCACTTTTCAAAAAAATCTCATTATTCCATTCCCACCAAAAATAATTTTTTCACTGTTTCAAAATTCCAGGCAACGCGGGTTCGATCCCTGCGCAGTGCCAAAAATTTTTCTATACTTTCTTGCTAACCTATTGTGCAAAAACATCATTTCTGGTCAAATAAGGAGAAGATCTCCAGTACCTTTATGTACACGACTGCGATTCTCGCCAAAAACCTAAATAAAAATTTACTGTTTCTAAATTTGGAAACCTAAAACTTACTGATTCCTCAATTCAATCTCTTGAGGTGAATACTTTCTAAAAACACTGTCTTGCCCCACTTATTCTCAACTGTATCAAAACAACTTTCCAACCTCTGCAAAGAAAATTTTCAAAAATTTTTTTTAACTGTTTCAAAATTTCATTGCTGTTCAATTTTCAATTATTCATCCACTGACATAGATTCGAAAAAAAAACTTTACAGTATCGATATGAAAAGTAATTATTGGAAATTCAAAAAAAAATCTTCTGTTTCACGAATTTCTTGTATCATGAGCAAGTGTTAAGCAGTAATAAATTCGTTTTCCTTTCCAAAATAAATTTCAATATCAGTTTATATCAGATTTACTGCCCATGCAAAGATTGCTCTTTCTCCTATATTTTCAGAAACAGTAACAAAATTGTTCTGATAAAATTTTTTTCTGATCAAAGTAAAATTCAAAAATTTCTCAAATAAGACTCTCACCAATCGCAATCCTTGAAAATGAGCTGATTACAATATTTTTTGAAACAGTAAAAATAAGTTTTTGGTTAAAAAACTATTGTGCAATTTTTTATTAGTCATCCGCCAAAGTAGGACAGTGAGTTTTTTAATAAGCCTCAACAAAAAGTGAATGAAACAAGTGCCCAGAATTCTAGATCTCGCTAACCAAAATTTTGAAACAGTAACTTTTTTCTCACTGTTTCAAAAATTTTCTATTTGGAATTTCTGATAGGAATGTATTTCTATTTAGACAATTTTGAACTCGGAAACGAGATTCCGGATTATGATAAGGAATTGAGCAAAAACATTTCCGAAACAGTGAAAAAATTTGGGAATTGAAAAAAAAACTTCTGATCAGAATTTAAAAACAAAAAACATATAGGAAAAACTGGAAATCTATGTGTTCCCCATTATTATTAAGAATGGAATTCAGAAAAAAAGGTTTTCAACAGTGAAAATTTTGTAGAGAATTAAATAAAAAATTAACAGTTTCAAAATAAAATTCCATTAAAAAAAAATGATATTTTGGTTGTTCCGACCGGCTCCTCCATTTCTATGGTAAAATAATAGATATTATAAGATATATGTACTGTTCCAAAGATCTCGATAGTTCCAAAGGTTTCGATTATCAATATTTTCAAAATAGTTCAAAACAGTTGAAATTTTTGAAACAGCAAAAAAAAACTTTCTGTAGCTACTATATTATCAAAACGTTGACTTCACTGCACTTATAAAATTTGTTTCGTTTATTAATTCTTCAGAAACAGTGAATAAATTCATGGAAAGTGATCATTTTTAAATCAAATTGTGCGTTTCAAACTCAAAACCGATTTATTTTTCGAGTTTGTTTTGTCAAGGCTCCGTCAGATCATTGGGAGCCGTAAAACAGAATTGATCCCAATAATTTTTTGGAACAGGAAAAAAGTTTTTGGTAAAAAAAAAGTTTTGCATTTTTTTGATTGCTTCTTCCATACGTCTCTTAAGAGAAGAACAGTTTCTTGGAGAACAAGTTCCAGGAATCTAGTTTCAGCAAACCCAAATTTTGAAACAGATTATTTTTACTGTTTCAAAATTTTCCATTTGAAGTCCTCTTACAAGGGAAGTATTTGACGGAGCGGCTTTAGGATCACGTATAAACTTGCATAGACATAGTTTCAGACATGGACAACCAACTTATGAAATAAAAACCGGCTAAATATTTTTTGGAGCCGAGTTGCGAGCTCTCGAATTTTCGCTATGGTTAAGGGTTCACTCGGCCAGGCGGACCTCTGGCGAATAGTGTACTTTCTCTTGACCTAGTAGTAAACATCTCTGGTGGCGCAGCGGTGAAGAGCGCCGGTTGTGGTGCGAGAGGTTGTGGGTTCGTTCCCCACAGCATGCAACTTTTTTTTTGAATTTTTTGTATTCATTCCTGGTCATCACGAATCAGGTTAGAGAAGTTTTTTTGACAATTTGAGTGAAATTCCATCTTTTATGCCCACGTGAATGATTTCCGATCAAAAACTCGAAAACTTTTTTTTCGAACCAGACCACACTTTGGCCATACATTGGGTAGGAAATTTTTTTTTTCAAAATTTTTTCGAAATTTTTTTCCATTGCAAACAAGTTTAGTGAGCATAAAAAGCAATATTTCAAATAATTGAATCGTTAAAATGAGCTAGCGTCCGAGAGAATAGTGTTTTCGCTATTTTTTAGAGTGAGCAAAAATTCGAGAGCTCACAACTCGGCTCCAAAAAATATTTAGCCGGTTTTTATTTCATAAGTTGGTTGTCCATGTCTGAAACTATGTATATGCAAGTTTATACGTGATCCTAAAGCCGCTCCGTCAAATACTTCCCTTGTTAGTATTTCACTTCATTTTCCATACGATCTAGCAGACTAAGCGCCACATTACGATTATCTGAAATTGAGAAAGATCATTCGAAACAGTTAGAGAAATAAAAATTTGAAAAAAAAACGAGAGAAAAGTTTGAAATTTAGTCTTTTTACTGTTTCAAAGTCCACTACTTTCCTCTATTTCTTGTTCATAACTTTGTAGCGAGCAAAAGTGAACGCGAAAGTTTTTTTTTTCATAATTTCATTATTTTCCATATTCTGAACAACCATCCCATCTTCTGCCTCTTCGGATAACCCCGAAGAAGCGTTTCCAAAAATTTTAGTTATTCGACACACTCTTTCGAGAGTTCGAAACGACAGCTAACCTTGGTTATACTGGGTTAAAACCAAATTGAACAACGCGAGCGCGCCTTATACTTTACCGCGTGTACCGATATCTCTCGGGTTCCGCCGCCCGCTATGTTTTGTGTGGGAGAAGACTCCGCCCTATTTTTCTGTGTGTCTGGCCTTCAGAGCCCTATCTTGGCACAGGGCTCCAGAGAGCTTCAAATGAAAAATGAAAAAGACGGGCTTCATAGCGGTGAAATTCTGTTTCGCAATATGAAAAAATCATGAAAATCGGTTCAGTGAGAGTGGCGCTAGCGTGCGGCACATACATACAGACACACAGAAAGCGGTGATTGTTAATAGTAAAGATACCTCAGCTCACATCTCATCTACAACCATTGTTTTTTGAAAGTAACTGGTACTGTTTCAGGAAGTGTTGAGTACTTTACGACTTGTAATTTTGGTCTCGATTTTTACATTTTTGCAACCTTTTATGAACTATACAAGCTTCGAAAACTTTCTGTAAGTATTAAAAAAAATGCATTTTTAAGAGATATCGCTCCTGAGTTGCTCCTGGTTTGTATCAAAATGGTAAAGAAAAATTGTGAGGAAGTAATTTAGTTGAACATTAATAACAATTAATCCCAACGTATTTTTTCAAAAAACTCACAAAAAGTTTCGGTGCATTTTAAATTTCATCGCAAAATTGCTGACTTGCTGAGTCGTAAAAGTACAGTACACATCCAAACTTCCATAAGGGCGTATGGGCTTGGTCCCGTGACGAAAAAAGACCGCCACAGCTACCAGAGTGGCGATTCGTGACGAGACCAAGGCCATGCGCCTTTAAAGAAGTTTGTCTGTGTACTGTATCTTTATAATACTATTGTTGAACTAATGAGTCCCAGAAATTCACAATCAGCTACCCATAATTTTGAAACAGTATTTTTTTACTCTTTTGAAACTTTTACTCTTGAAGTCCTAATCCAGTAAATACTGAATGTTTTACTTTTTTTGGCAAAAAAACAGAGCAAATTGGATTACTTTTGGATCACTTTCTAGAGATTTTTATAAAGAATAACTGAAAAAAAAGGAAAAAATGGAGAAACATTTATATTTTTGAAACAGTAAGAAAATTTATGAAACGAGAACTTTTCGTTGTTTCAAGATTTCGAGTTCATCAGAATATCTCCACCACCTCATTCTAACGACCTTTCCAGTTCTTTTTTTTTTCGAATCAGTGAAATCTTAAAAAAGTAAAATACATACCGCAATTGAATATGTTGCTCCAGGTGCATACAGTTTTGGAACAGTGAAAAAAAAATTTCATTTGAAAAAAAGTGTAAAATGTTCAAAAACCAAATGATTCCTGATCATTCTCTACTCTTCTTGATCAATTTTTGCATACCTTGCGAAACTTTTTTCCAAAAAAAAGTGAGTCAGAAATTTTTTTTGTATGCAAGTTGCAAAGTTTCATGCATACCCTACGTATTGTTCTTGGTTGGTATATAAATGGTGCAATTTTTTGGAGTAGTGAAACTTTTACTTTTCATCCGTTTCGGAATATTGTATTTGAAAACCCGGTATTGGTCAAAGTGATATTTGTAAATTCATGAAACTTTTTAAAACTGTAAATATTTTTTCTTTGAATTTTTCAAAAAAAAAAACTTTCTGTTTCAAAGTTATTCCTAACCAAAAACAAATGATCGCTAGATTGATTTTTGATTTCAGAGTTTTATAACCAACATTTTTAGCTCCTCTCATTTATATTCTATGTTCAGTCATTGGGAATATTGGGGAAGAAATTGCAGAATGAGAAAAAAAAGGTTGAGAAAATTCTTAGCTTTCGATTTAAATTTTTTTTTATTTTGCTGATTTTTTGGTTTTGTATGAGAAAAGTTTGAAAATTTTTTTTTAAACATTGATCTGGCTGGTACATCAATAAGTGATTCCAGATATTATTGGAAAATAACTTTTTAAACTTTGAAACATTAATTTTTCTCAATTTACGTCGTTATCCACGTCCAATATTTTTTCCTGTGAGACTCCGCCCATTTTCATCGGAAAAATGAGGCGGTACCTTTTCTTACTGTTTCAATAAAAATCTTATTTTCATAAAATTTGGGGACTTTATTAGCACAATCTTTGTTTTTTCTCAGAATTCGAAGCTTTTTTTACTGTTTCAAGAATTTTCTTCAGTCGGAGTAATGAGTTTTACCAGTACTGAAAAGTAGACCTTCGCTAATAGAAAATATTTAGGCTCCGCCCACTTTTTGGCAGTTTTCCAAAAACGGATTTGACAAGTTTTTTTTTTGCTGTTTCAAAATTTTTTATTCAAAATTTCGAAAATTCTTTGAGTTGTTAGGTGTAGATCCGTCGGAGAATGTTATTCGAATTTTTGATCTTCCAGGAGAATGCAAATTCTTTAGAATATCTGAATCGGACAACATGATAAATGTTTTTAGTGCGAATTTATTTTGGAACAGTAAAAAAATCGCTTTTTGAAAGAAATATTTTTTTCAATGTTTCAATTTTTTCAAAAAAAGTGATAGATCGGACAATGGTTGATAGTATCAAAGCAGTGTCCAAACATTTCAATTAAGCTCCGCCCATTTTTCTGATAATTTTAATTGCTTTCCAATATCATACTTTGGTCATTTCAAGAAAAAAAAACTATTGCCCCTCACTAAAAAAAAACATTTTTTCTTCGTATAAAATAATTTTACTGTTTCAAATTTTCATTTTTCAAAACCTGAAAAAATTTCTATCAGTTTACCAGGCGAAGTATTATGCGGAAACAATTTTCTAGAGGAAATTTATATTTATGCTCCAACCATTATTTTTGCAGGTGTATTTTCTGTTTCAAATTTGTTTGAAAGAATTAAATTTTATTAAAAAATCAGTGACAGATTTTCAAAACATATTTTTTTTTTCAGTTCACTTTTCTTTGAAATCAAAAATGCTCCACTGTTTCAGAAATTTTTCCAGTCGGTGTAATTAGTTCTATCAGTACTAAGCAATAGACATTATCGGTAAAGAAGTGTTAGGCTCCGCCCACTTTCATCCAAAAAAATCGGGCGGTTTTTTTCACTGTTTCAAAGAACACCTCCTCAATCGTAGACTCTTTTCAGGTTATTGGGACTGCTCATAGTATTTCTCACTATCAGAACCCGATTTCTTTTTTTCAGAAGAGTTCCAAGGGTTTTAATATATTTTATAAGTGTTATAGACCTTTTTAACTCAGGAATGTTAGGCTCCCACTTTTTGACAGTATCCTAAAACCAAACTGATCCATTAAAAAAATCATTCTTGGAAGGGAAACGTCAAATGGTTATGCCAAAGAAAATTATGAAAACATATCAAAAACTTCCGCCTTGTCCTTGATTTTTTTCCGTTCTCAAAAAAGTTCAAGTTCTGTTAGCAGTTTTATTAACATTACAACAACGAAAAACCCGGAGAAGAATTGAAAAAAGTTACACTCCGCCCACCTTTTTCATCCAAAATTTTTTACTGTTTCATTCGAATTCCATGTCCATTCTCAATTTTCTCATCGTTATGCCTTTTATTCTCCCAATTTTTTTATTGTTCGAAAAATTTCGATTTAGTTTTCAAAATTTTCACTGAATTGTAATTGAATCAACTTATCAGTAAGTAAGTGTTTCTGAAACAGTAAACTCTTCTTCATTGTTTCAAAATTATTTTTCAATTTTTTTCCAACCAAACCATATAACTAAAACCGCTAAACTACATCGTTTGAAGCGCTTAACCAAAAAAAACAGTAAAAAAAACAAGATCAATAGTCAAAATGATACTATAACATCAATAGAATAGACCACATAAGTCCATAATTTTCTGATACAGTAAAACTTGAAAACATTTTTCTACTGTTGCAAAGTTTTATTTTCACTAAATAAGCACGTTTTTCAGCGATCAATCAGCAAAATATATGCAGTCTTAGTTGAAAAGAATTTGGTACCACAGTGGTCAAAAATCACTGTTTCTATATTTTTCATGCTGCTCCGTCTAAATTTCGGATATTCTTTTGTAGTTCTTGAACAAAGTTTCAAAGTGCGCTTTTAAGATTTATTCGTACATCGATCTTAGAACTAACCAGTTCGAGAAATCTAGAATTAGCAATTACCTATCATGAAACTGTAATTTTTTTAATGTTTCAAAAATTGTTCCTTATTTCAAACTCTGTATGGAAATTGTTTCACCTTTATTTCTTCGCGTATTGGAAATAATTTTTTTCGAACTTTCTTTGCAATCAATGAGGTTTCATCATGAAGAAATTGAGCAAAATTTCTGCAGGAATTTCGATATTTTTGCACAGTCTAAATTATTTTTTCTAAACTTTTCTGATATTCCTAAAGATTTGTTTAGGTTCCGCCCTTGATTACTTTAGTGAAAAAAATTTAAAAAAAACGTGGCCAAGCCCCTTTTTGTAGAAGTTTATTATGAATTGAAAAACGTATCGGTAACATTAAAGCTAATTTCTCGGAATAACTATAATTTCTCATGGAGCGGTCGTACTGATTTTTTCTGATTCGGACCGATAGTTACTGTGACCTGAATATGCCAAAGCTGATCCGCACCGATCTGCACAAATAATAGTATATACATGATCAAAAGACAGCTGCGTCTGTTTCAGAAAAAAGAGAATTTGCTGCATGTCTGCATTAAGCACTGGACGTCTAGTGACATATTGCTAAAATCGCTTTCATTGCA
>GL380451.1:0-18062 GCA_000143925.2 Caenorhabditis brenneri
TTGAGACATCAAAAAAGCAAAAATAGCAGTTGAGACAATAGCAGTTACAACATAGCACTTGATCACTCCTATAGCACAGGCAAATACTCAAATGCTATGAAATCTACTGCTATATCTCATCTGCTATAGATATTGTCTCAACTGCTATTTTTGGCTCTTCTGCTATGGTTCAACTGCTATTTTCGCCAGAAAATTTCGGGAAAATAGCGGAAAAGCTCCGAAAATTCAGGAAAAAATTACGGAAAAATAATAATCCGGGAACAATCCTGAATTTTTCCGAAATTTTTTCAGGAATCTTCTGGATTTTTCCGTCATTTTTTCTGTAATTTTTTCCGAAATTTTTCTGAATTTTTCCGTCAATTTTACCCGATTTTTCCCGGATTTTCCGTTATTTTTTCCGGAACTCTCTGAATTTTTCCGTAATTTTTTCCCGGAATTTTCTGAATTTTTCTGTTTTCCTTCCCGGATTTCCCAAAATTTTTTCCGGAAACGGTTCCGGAATTTTCTGAAACTTTCTGTCATTTTTTTCCGGATTTTCCGTAATTTTTTCCGGAATTTTCTTGCGAAAATAGCTGTTGATCCATAGCAGATGAGCCAAATATAGCAGTTGAGTATCTAGTGTCTCGACTCTGTGTTTGCGGACTAGGCAGCACACTTGACGACAATATATAATGATGAGTCGTCCGTAAGCTTTAGCAGGAACAAAGCATCTCAGGTTTTAGACTCCGCCCACTTTCAGCAAGCCCCGCCCCTTTGGAGTCAGGAAACCAATTTATGCCGCTAGCTATCGACACCTACTTCACGGTAATTTTCAAAGTTAGCTTCCAAGCTAAAAAGGGGCGTGGCCTGCTAGAATAAAGGCGGAGCCAGAAACTCTAAATGCTCTGACAAAATCGAAGATGCCTAGCTGCCAGTGCACCGTAGGCGCGCGCAGGAACACTGACCTCCCCACTGAAGAAAGCGGATCGCTTGTTCCTGACTTGTTCTCCGGGTTGAAGCCATCTCGGAATCTGCATGTATTGACCCTTTTTCTCCTGAATGGCTTTCTTCAAATCGGCATACACATCGTAACAGTGTCCCTCGTTGGAGATCATCGCCGAGCCTGTTTTTCCCTGCAATCTCGGATTTTTTTCTCGGGACTCATGATTTGACCTTGAAGCGCTTTTCCGGTTTCGGGAAACACTCGGGACTCATCCAATTCGATATTCGCATCAATATTGGTCTCATGCTCACACAGCGAATTGTTTTGTCGGTGTTTTCAAAAGGTTTCGTTCGCGGGCTCTGTCTTACTGTATGGTCGCATGCTAACTGCGTGGCGACTTAGCGATACGAAGGCATTTTTCTCATTTTGTGGAGAAATTAAAAATCAGGGCCCTGAGCTTTTTTTGAATCTAATTGTATAGAAATTTTTCTTCGCATCATGTTGAATATAATATTGACAGAATTTGATCGAAAGTTATTACTGAAAAGTGCTCTGGAAACATGATGCGCGCTCCTTCGGCTTAAGCGCGGCTTACTGTCAGATTTTAAAGACGCAATATGAAAATTGTAAAAGTCCGTATGAGATGGAGCGTAGAAGCCCAGAAAATAATTGTACGTACAAAAAAAATTCACCGTGCCTGTGCGCTTCCTAAACTCGTTTTTTAGAGCACAAAATCATATCAGATGAGTCCCGGGTATTCCTCCAAATCTGAACGGCGCCCTATTGCTAAATCTGGCTCTGGGACATTTCGAAATCAGACATTTCGAAAATGTCAATTTTGACTCAATTTCAATCGATTTTCTGGAAAATTAGAACAAAATAAAATTTCAAACTTTTCTGGAAAAAAAATTTCGAAAAATTTTTTGTCACATTTTTTTTCGAAAAAAAGCTTGAACTTTTATTTTGCTCCAATTTTCCAGAAAATCGATTAAAATCGAGTCGAAAAATTTGAAAATTTCCAGCCAAAGTTTCGACGGTTTCGAAATGTCCCGGTTTCAAATTGTCCTGGTTTCGAAATGACTGGTTTCGAAATGTCACGGAGCCCCAAATCATTAGATCCCGTATGATTCTTCTAGATTCCGGAGGATTTTTTTTTGGTATCTCGGGAATTTTCTAGAAAATTTCCTTGAAGTCCCGGAAAACCGAAAAAAAAAGCGGGCTGGACCGGGCCAGGCCCATTTCGGCCCGATGGGAAGGATTCAAAAATTTTATTTGGCGCCATTTTCCAAAAGAGCCGGGCCCTGGAATTTTCGAAAAACCCGGCCTAGCCTCCGGGCCCAACCAAGCCTCCAAGCCTCCGGGCCCAACCGGGTCTTACCGGGCCTTACCGGGCCTCACCGGGCCGGGCCCAATTTGAACAAGTCAATCAAACTCACATTAGAAAATCCGGGCTTCTTATCCTTACAAACATTGGTCTCCGGGTTCTCGGGTGCAGCCGAATGAACCGGAACATCCTTGACTTCTTTAGTCTCTCCCGGCGCGTTCCCATCTCTCGTTTTTCCGTCAGTCGTCGTTTTGTAATGATAAGACTGAATGGTCATCTGTCCCGTCTGTGTTCCCGCAGCCGGATATTGCTCAGCGGAGCACGTCAACACCTCACACTCCTTCTTAAGATCCCTCGGAAGCTGTCCAAAATCAAAATCCTGTCCATCAGCTCGAACGATGACTCGATCCGGTGAGGGCTCACAGAAGATCGAGTACTCCATATTTCCGTCTCCGGTCTTCAGATAGTTCTGATTCAACGCCTTCACATTGACGGAGCCGCACGTGGTGAACTCATCCTTGACCTCGGCGGTAGCGTCCGGCAGAGTTGCTAGGTAGTTCCCGAAGACACCGAAACCGTCTTTGAGTTTTGTGACATCCGGAGTTGAGCCAACACCGACAGGAATGTAGAGAGAGGGCAAGGGGACCGAATGAGTCGGTATGGATTCGACGGCTTGGGTTGATGGGTCAACGGATAGTAGTAGGAGGAGGAGAAGAAGGGATAGTGATGGAGTAGGAGGAGGCATTCTTGATTTCAGCTGTCCAACTGGAAATTGGGAAGTAAATACTCAACTGCTATCGGGGGTGATCAACTGCTACAGCTATTGTCACAACTGCTATTTTTGGCTCTTCTGCTATGGATCAACTGCTATTTCCGCCGCTTTTGACATCTCAATTCTGGAAATGATTCCGGAACTTTCAGAGGTTTTCCGTTATTTTTTCCTGAGTTTCCTGAATTTTCCCGTGTTTTTTCCGGAAATTTCTGGCTAAAATAGCAGTTGATCCATAGCAGAAGAGCCAAATATAGCAGTTGAGTATCTAGATTCTCGACTGGGTGTTTGCGGACTAGGCATCATACTTGACGACGTTATATAAATCAGAAAGCTTTAGCAGCAACAAATGAAACCAGGTGTTTAAGACCTTCTAAGCCCTTCCAGTTTTTGGCTCCGCCCACTTTCAGCAAGCCACGCCCCTCTTGAGTCCGGAAATAGAAATTTCAAATTCCCTCCAAAAATCTAGGCATTCACAGCAGAGCGCGCTTGTTTAGAACGGACACTGCTGACACGTGAAAACTGGTTGATACTCAACTGCTATCGGGGGTGATCAACTGCTACAACTATTGTTTCAACTACTATTCTTGGCTCTTCTGCTATGGATCAACTGCTATTTTTGCCACTTCTGAAATCTCAACTGCTATGACTATTGTCTCAAATAGCAGTTGATCCATAGCAGAAAAGTATGCCCCGAATTTGGGAATTTTTTCTCAAAGGCGCATTCTTTAACATTTGGAGCCCACATTACTGTAGGGATACGGTAGCTACAGTAATCCGACCTCCAATTTTTGGCGGGAATTCAAAATTTCGAAATTTTTGGCGGGAATTCAAATTTTCGAAGTTTTGGCGGGAATTCAAAATTTCGGTTTTTGGCGGGAATTCAAATTTTCGAAGTTTTTGGCGGGAATTCAAATTTCCGGAATTTTTGACGGGAATTCAAATTTTCGAAATTTTTGGCGGCAAATCAAAATTTCGAAATTTTTGGCGGGATTTCGAATTTCCGAAGGTTTTGGCGGGAATTCAAATTTTCGAAACTCCCCATTTGATGAGCGCGGCGAGGAAAAAAGGTGAGCAGCCGTAGGCGCGCCACCGGCTCTAATCGGGCGAATACTCAACTGCTACAGATATTGCCTCAACTGCTATGGATTCAACTGCTATCGCCATAGCAATTGATCCGTAGCAGAAGAGCATGCCCCGCCCCTTTCACCCCCACCGTACCTCTCATAAAACTTGACAAGCCTTCTCTTCTCTTCGGTGTATTTTGGTTTCCCAGTCGGAGACGATTATTAAACTTCGAGTTTTGATTATTGATTTTTTTTTGTGGAAAGAATGTTTTTCGGGATTTCCCGGTTTGTGGGGGGTCGGGGGGTCACCGGGATATTCGTTTTCGGGGGACATCTTTTTTTGTTTTTGAAATCGGGAAACGTGAAACTTTGCAACTCAGGGAGAGGTTGTGGAATTCCCGCGGAGGACCTGAACCGATCTGGTCCGGTCCAGTCCAGTCCGGTCTGGTCTGGTCTGGTCTGGTCCAGTCCGGAAACAATCGCGATTTTCTGGGGAAGAGGAGAAAAAGAGTTGATGCGAATTATTTATTGAAAAGAGCACATTCAAAAGACAATATGAAGCGGTAAGAGCAGTTTCATACATCTTCTCGTCAAGTTTCTCGTTTTTTTCCGCTTGTTTCGATGCAGATGTCATGTTGACGAAATCCTGACCCTTTTGTCAAAACCCGCTAGCCACAAGGTGAGAACTTTCATGAGATGGGGGTGGTCATGGATTCTGCGGTTTTGAGTCTTCGTCCAGTTCCAAACTGGTCGACCAGTGAATCCATTGTTGCTTTCCACGATCTGCCAAAAGTCCAGAATTCCCTTCCCGAATTCTCCACCAAATTGTTGGCTCCTGACATTTTGAGGATGGTTATTAGTGAGGCTGAAAAACGGAATTTGAATTTTTTTGAAGAATTTATTCGTGTCGGAAAGCGGGCGCAGTGGCAGGCTGGTTTTTAAGAATTAGGCGGGAATTCAAAACGTTTAGTTTTTGAAACGTGGTGTCATTCTGGAAGTCCGGTTGTCTGGATGTCTGGATGTCCAGATTCTAGATGTCCGGATTTCCATATGTCCAGATGTCCGGATGTCCAGATATCTGGATGTCAAGATATCCGGATTTCCATATGTCCAGATGTCCGGATGTCCAGATATCTGGATGTCAAGATATCCGGATTTCCAGATGTCCAGATGTCCGGATGTCCAGATATCTGGATGTCAAGATATCCGGATGTCCGGATGTCCAGGATTTTACATTTTTTACTCAAATTTCATCAAAACCGTCCCTGGAGCTTTTCAAATTCCGCCGCGAAAATTTCGTGTAGGAAAACTACGATAGAGCGCAATTGTTTCGTCAAAATTGGAATTTTTCAAATTTATCATAATCGAAAATTTGAAAAAAAATTCCGAAATCCAATAAAAAACTCACTGTATTTTTCAAACAGAATAACTAGTTCAATAAAAAAATTTGGAAAAAATCGAAAGTCAAAGAGCACCCAAAACGAAAGTGCAGTGGAAGAATACTTAAAGAATAGTGTGAAAACAGCACCAGGGCGCCTTCACTGTGTCTGCGTCTCTCTGTAATTGGCACCTGTCTAGATGACTCAGTTTTTCTTTTTGTTAACAAATGTATTATGGCTCAGAATATATATTTCTTTTTTCTTTTTTTTTCTTTTCAGGAAAAAAGTATAGTTCTCATATTGGAGAATAGTTCTTTTCAGCGGAACTCGACAGACTTTGTGACATTTTTTTTCACCGGACTGGACCAGGCCGGACCGAACCAGACCGTGTCGGACCAGTCCAGGACCAGGCCAGACCAGACCAGACCAGACCAGGCCGGACCAGACCAGACCAGACGAGGCCAGACCAGACCAGACCAGACCAGGCCGGACCAGACCAGATCAGACCAGACCGGACCATGCCGGACCGGATCAGGCCGGAACGGACCAGACCGGACCAGACCAGACCAGACCAGACCAGACCAGACCAGACCGGAACTGACCAGATCGGGCCGGACTGGACCAGGCCGGATTAGACCGGACCAGGCCGGATCGGACCGGACCAGACCAGACCAGACCGTTTAGGCCGGTTAAGGCCGGACCAGACCAGACCAGACCAGACAAAAAAAACCAGGCCAGACTAGACCAAACAGGACCAGGCCGAATCAGGCCGGACCGGATCAGACCAGACCGGACCAGACCAGATCAGACCAGACCAGAACAGACCAGACCAGACCGGACCAGGCCGGATCGGACCTGACCAGAACGTTTAGGCTGGTTCAAGCCGGTTCAAGCCGATTCAGGCCGGTTCAGGCCGGACCAAACCGGACCAAACCGGACCAAACCGGACCAAACCAGACCAGACCAGACCAGACCAGACCAGACTAGACCAGACCAGACTAGACCGGATCGGACCGGACCAGACCGGACCAGACCAGACCAGACCAAACCAGACCAGACCAGACCAGACCAGACTGGACCAAACCGGACCAGACCGGATCGGACCTGACCAGGCCGGATCGGACCAGACCAGACCAGACCAGTCCAGACCAGTCAAGACCAGTCCAGACCGGACCAGGCCGGACCAGACCAGACCAGACCGGATCGGACCGGACCGGACCAGACCAAACCGGACTGGACCGGACCGGACCGGATCAGACCGGACTGGACCGGACCGGACCGGATCAGACCGGACCAGACCAGACCAGACCAAACCGGACCAAACCGGACCAAACCGGACCGGACCGGACCAGACCAAACCGGACCGGACCAAACCAGACCGGACCAAACCGGACTGGACCAGACCGGACCGGACCAGACCTGATCGGATCGGACCAGACCAGGACCAGATTTCTCATCAACAAATTTTTTTAAAGAAATTTTTATTCGAATCATTTTCGTTTTTCAAGAAAAAAAAAGTAGTGGGTTGGGGTTGTAAGTCTCTATGGTCCTAATTCATAAATATACAGAAAAAAGTTTACGCGGGAATTTTTGAAATATTTTTTTCGATCGATTATGCAGATTGTTTCGTTTTGGGTGGCTTGGGGGGTGGGTTGTTTCAAAAGACCGGTAATCAACTGGGAAATGAATGGGTGGGGGAAGTGCGCTCCATCGACAATTCAAGTTGTCAATGGAGCGCGATTGACAAATAAAAAATAATAAAAAAAATGGAGAAAAACCCGTTTGGCAACACAGAAAAAGTAACACAATTTGGGGGAGGAGGGAAAAATCGGGATGTTTTAAATATTAATGGGATGATGTTCACTGGAACTATGGCATGACGAAACGACACCACTATCATTGGTTTCCAATAAAAAATGCTCTTCAATTGGGGAGAAAACATAAAGAGGGACGGTGCGGAAGAGGGCGTCCCGTGCGTCGAACCGTCCCATTGTCACAAGAATTTTGCAGAGATTTCCGACACTGGCTTGCTCCGGATGGTGGATCGCCCACTCGTTGAGCAATTGGTCGGTACGCGAGAGGGATTGACCGGTTGAGTCGACCTGGAAAAATAATGGGTTTTTGGGTGATTTTGAATGGATTTGAGTGCAAGGGATGGGTGGAATGGAGTTCCGGAAATTCCGAAAAATCAAAGGTTTTTTTTCGAAAAAGCCGAGATTCGAAAATCCAAATATTCCGATTTTTCAAAACGAAAATTCAAAAACCGGTACATTCCGAAAATTCTGAGATTTTCAAAATTGAAGTACCGGAGTATTCCGATAGTTCCGGGATTAGAAAATCGGTTATTTCTAAAATCCCGGAATTCCGGAAATGAAAAAACCCGAACATTCCTATGTCCTAAAAACTCCGAAATTTGAAAAGTCGGAATTTTCTGAAAATTTCGAAAATTCCGGAAGTTCCGAAAATTCAGAAACCAGGAATCACCAAACTGTCGAAATTCCCAATAATGAAAAGCCGGAATATTTCAAAAATTCCGAAAATTCGAGATTTCAAAACCGGAATATTCTGAAACCATAAAAATTCCAGAAATAGAAAACTCGGAATTTTCCGGAATTTCGAAATTTCGAAAACTGAAAAAACTGAATTTCCCTAACTTCTGAATTTACGAAATTCCGAGAATTGATTACCGGAATATTCTGAAATACCAAAAGTTCCAAGATTCTGAAAACCAGAATATTCCGAAAATTTCGGCGATTCCGGAAATCGAAAATTCCGAAATTCTAAAATTTTTGATTTTCCAAAATTCGAAAAGCCGGATTACTCCGAGAACCCAAAATTCCAAGAACTCAAAAAACCCGGAATTTCCGAAAATTCCATCAATTCCGAGAAAAAAAATTTGAAAAACCGCAATAACTCAAAAATTCCGAAAATTCTGAAATTTAGAAACTGGAATTTTCCGAACTGCCAAAATTCTGGAAACTGAAAAATCAGAATATTCCGGAAATTCAGAAAAACCCGGGATTTCGGAACGGCCAAAATTCCGAAAAATGGAAGTTTAGAATTTTCCGAAATTCCGGGAATTATAAATTCGGAATTTTCGGAAATTCCAAAATTTTGAAAAGTCGGAATCTCCCGAAATTCTGAAATTTCGAGAAACGGAATTTTCCGAGATTCCAAAAAATTTCAAAACGAATGCCTCATTTCCCATTCAATTCCCCATCCAACTTACATCCGGCACCTGATCAGTCAAGTGAAGCTTGACCGCCAGAATCGACCAGTCATTTCCCATTGGATGTTGTGGATCCATAAGACACGCGAGTTCACATCGACTCGCCATCTGAAGATCCGCCACGCCCACATCAATTCCAAGTGTCAAATGACGAGCGACGTCTCGAGACCCAAAACAGACGACATCTGTGAATAGTTCCTCTTCACCACCATGAGCTTTGACGGATAACGATTCATTCTGTTGCATTTCCATCATGGCTTCTGGAGGGAATACTGCAGGAGCATCACGATGCTCTTTCAGATGTTTCGGGCTCAGGAAATGCCTCTCCAAACTGATTCCAGGACCGACTTCCGCTGCAGTTTGCTCGACTAAATTGATGAGGTCCTCCATGAAATAAAACATTGAAGTGGCTGTCTCCGATGGTCCTCGAGCACGGATTTCAACGGCATCTCCCCACATTCGAATGACGGCTTCACGGTCTTGAGAGACTAGTTTGGAGCACTCGGACCATTGGTACAGTTGCGTGTCTTTGGCGGGCTGGAAATCGATTGATTACTGTATTTTACGGAAGTTAGACAGTATGATATTTCTAATCGGACTATTTTTCCGGTTCAGAAAAATTTGTTATGACCAGGTTCGCTCGGAATCGGAAAACGGAAATTCCGATTATCCGTATTTTCTTACGGAAATTTCCCGAAAACCAATTTCGGAAAAAAATTGAAGTCGGGAAAATTTCTGAGCCTTTGTTTCCGTAGAAGACAGCTCATTTTCTGGTTCAGAAAAGTCTCATCACGATCAAACTTGCTCAGAAAAAATTCCGGAAAAAACAACATTTCGGAACTTTTTCGGAAAAATTTTGTCGAAAACGGTAATTCCGGGAAAATTTTCCGAATTCAGTTTCCCAGATAAATTTCGGGGAGAAAATTCCGAAAATGTGTTTTCGGAATTTTTTCCGAAAAATAACGGAAACTCCGATTTTTACCGAAAAAAATGTTTCGGGAAACAATTGGAGCTGGGAAATTTTCCGAATCTGCTTCCTGGAAATTATCGATCGGGATATTTTCCGGAAAAAAATTCCTGGAAATTCGGGAAATGGAATTTCCAGGGTTTCCAGACTTTTTTTGAGAGAATTGAAGTCGAAGTCGAGAAATTTTCCGGAAAAAAATTCGGAAAAGTGATTACGCTTGGAATCGGGAAACGGAAATTCTGATTTTTTTCCCAACCTTTTTCGGAAAATATTCCGAGCTGAAATTTTTCGGGAAAATTGAAGTCGAAGTCGGGGAGTTTTCCGAACCCGATTTTCGGAAATTTTCCGGGGAAAGTTCCGAAAAATCATTTTCGGAAAAAAAATTTTCCGGAATTTTTTTTAACGAAAAATTTTCCGGAACAACGAATCACAATGAATTTTTGTACGTGTTTTCAAAAGGTTTAATTCGCGGGCTCTGTCTTACTGTAGGGTCGCATGCTAACTGCGCGGCGACTCAGCGATACGTAGGTATTTTTTCATTTTGTTGAAAAATTAATAATAAAGCTTTTTTTGAATTAAAATTAATAGAAATTTTTCTTCGCATCATGTTGAATATAATATTGACATAATTTGATGGAAAGTTATTACTGAAAAGTGCTCTGGAAACATGGTGTGCGCTCCTTCGGCTTGAGCGCCGCTTACTGTCCGATTTTAAAGACTCAATATGAAATCTGTAAAAGTCCGAGTGAGATGAAGCGTAGAAACCGAGAGAAGAATTGTACGTACAAAAAAAATTTACCGTGACGAATTTTTTCGAAAATTGTATTTCGGTAAAAAATTATAGTTCTGTTTTCCGAAAACATTTTTTTCCTGAACTGTCCTGATAACTTGACCCAAGATCACCCCGTACCTGATAATCATTGATGCTCCTCCTCAACGCGACCTGAATCCTTGGGAAAGTACTATGAAGACTTCTCTCCATTCCTCTCATCGGAAGAATTCTCACTCCTCCATACACCGTATCCCTTTCCTTTTCCTTCAATGAATACGGTCTCCAAATGGAGTCAGGAGCCTCTGTTTGAATGAAAACTGGGAATTCGTGAGCACCGGTCCGAGCGTCTGGAGCACAGAGTTGAAGGACCTCCAGGATTGTCATCAGATCAGATTGTTCAGGGATTTCTGGGAAGATTTTGGCGAGGGAACTGGTGTGATAAGAGCCGTTTGGACTGGCTTTTGAGAGGAATTCTGCGGAAAGAAGTTGTCCGAGGATGTGGGTTCCGAACCATTCAGCGTTTAGGACTACGTAGTCCGCGTCGGAGAGGTCGTTACGGAGGTAGACGATCTGGAAGACAGGGATGATTTTAGAGTGGAAGGCACTGGACAAATTTTCGATCGGGTAACAAATTTACCGGAATGTTTTCCTGGAGAATTGTACCAAAAACCAACTTTCCGGAACTATTTTGACCGAAAATTTTTGCACGGAAAACGAATTTTCCGGATTTTTTCCCCGGATTTTTTTCCGGAAAATTATCCGGGAAACGAGTTTTCCGGAATTTTTTTCACAGAAAATTTTTGTTCTGAAAACCATTTTTCCGAATTTTTTTCCGGAAATTTCAACTCGAAAATTGAACGGAAAGCCATTTTTTCGAAATTTTCTCGCAGATTTTTTTCCCGGATAATTGTTCGGAAAACGAATTCTCCGGGATACTTTACTGGAAAAAACTTCGGAAAACTTTTTTTTTCGAAATTTTTTTCGGAAAATTTCTGTTCGGGAGACGAGTTTTCTGGATTTTTTTTCCGGATTTTTTTTATTTCCGGAGTTTTCCACAGAAAAGTTTTGTTCAGAAAACGAATTTTCCGGAATTTTTTCACGAAAAATTTTTGTTCTGGAAAAGAATTTCCCGGAACTTTTTCCGATTTTTTACCGGAAAAAAAACTCCGGAAAAATTTTTTCCGGAGTTTTTTTTTCACGGAAAATTGTTCGGAAAACGAATTTTCCGGATTGTTTTTCACGAAAAAAAAATTTCCGAAAACCGTTTTCTGAAAAATGGGAATTTTCGTTTTCCGAAAAAACCATCAGGAAAAAGTTTCGGAAAATTTTTTCCCTAGCTGGTCCCAACTGAAAAATCTCATGCGCCTTTAAGGCTCATTCCTTACCTCCCCAATTAACTGCAACTGCTGCACAATCTGCCGACAATGTGCATCACCAGTCAACGGATTGATCTCATTCCGAACCAATTGAATAAAGTCTGGCCACGAGATCACCGGGAAGTTTGCGTGTTTCTTTCGCACCAAATTCAAATGCGACACTACCGTATCCAGAATAGCTAACGGCTTCAAAAGTTTCGCCAGAATATTCGTTCGACACTTTGCCAACTCCATTTTCAACGTCTTCATTCCAATGCACGATGGATTGGTGGCATCGAGAAGGATCGGGCGGTGATCCATGTCGAAATGGGTCTCGAAACGGAGTCGGACGGTTTTGAGGAGAGCGTCAATGTCGGATGAAGTGTACTCTCCGTCGGAATTTTTGTGAGGGAATAGGGAGGACGTGGCATGGGTTCCCACGATAAGGACTTTGGAGCGACGGGAAGAGAATCCGCAGTGACCTGGAAACAGTTTTATGGTATATGGTTCATCGGAATATCGGCTCAGAAAAAAGAAAAAAAGATTTGACCTCAATGGGGGTTGAAATCGCGATGCCAATTTATAAGACGGCAGCGCTATCCGCTAGGCCGTGGAGGCGCGAAGGGAAGCTGCCTTTCCCGCGGCCGAGGGGGCAACGTAAGAAAAGGAGGAAGGCGTCGGCAATGTCTGCGCGGCCTAGCGGTTAGCGCACTTGTTCTCCAATCTCGCATCGCGGGTTCAAACCCCACCAAGGCCAAATCATTTTTCCTTTTCCCAACTCACCAATCGGCTCAAACGGCGTGACTCTCCCCTTCAAAAAGTTCATCCAATACAAAATCTGCTTGTACTGAACCTCTGGCGGATCACTTGCCCGATACAAAACCAGGTGGATGCAGTCAGCATTGCCCACAAAATGATCATAGCAAGTGTGCATCGGCTCATACCCTCCGAATTCCCATACTGAGAACTCTCCACACCCATTAATATTCACACTTTGCACATCGATTCCACGTGTGTATTGTGAGTGCGGTGGAGCGTATTTGGTGGACGTTGATGAGAGTTCAAAAGAGGAATTGTTGTTGGATTCGCTGACAAAAGACCCGTTTGTCGAGTGGATTCCGTCGTCTTTCATCGAGTTCGATGGGCTGTAGTGGTCACTGATCCGTCGGGAGACTGACTCGAGGAATGAGGAGATTCCACGAGAGGAGTGGAGGGTCTGGACGAGGCGGGTCTTTCCGGATAGGGAGTGTCCGAGGAGTTTCAGTTTGATGCGACGAAGAGAGGTGTCCAATGGGTAGAGTTGGGAGATGTACTCTTCACGGGTTTCTTGCTGAAAATTGGGAAGTTGTTGGAGGGTTTGGACTGATTTTTAGGCTCCGCGACATTTCGAAACCGTCGAAAATTAGGCTTGAAATTTTCAAATTTTCAGACGCGATTTTAATCGATTTTCTGAAAAACTAGAACAAAAAAATTTTGAAACTTTTTCGAAAAAAATTTTTTTTCGGAAAATTTTTTTTTTCAAAAAAAAGTTCCAAATTTTATTTTGATCTAATTTTTCAGAAAATCACCCAAAATTTCTGTTTTTTTTTGTCATATCTGCGAAATTTCGTCCCGGGCCGACGATTTCCAAGGCCTGAGCCCGGCCCGGAGGCCCGGATTCAAAAATTTCAAAAAATTATATATTTTTTTCACTAAAAATTCATGAAAGTAGTGTGAAATGCTCCCAAAAGTACTGTTTTCATGCTCAATATAACCCTGGAGCACAAAATATGGGTAGATGTTTCCGATTTTTCAAATCTCGCGATAAACTTCCGGGCCAAGCGGGCCTCTGGGCCGGCTGGGCCTCGGGGAATTGTGGGAAGGTCCAGTATGGGTTTTGCAACAAAAAAAAAACTGCCCAAATGCTGCCCAATCACAGACCACCGACCTCCGTACATTTGAGTTGCCAGCTCCAAAATGAGCCAAGGAGGGCAACATGAAGAGGAGCTCCTATAAGAACGGGCAAGCAGCTCATAACTGCACCGTCCCGACTTCCGGACCGGACCAAGCTGCCCCAAGACCCCCCCCCCCCGCATTTTCCACAAATTCCAGTACCCCCTCCCTCCTACTCACCGACTTAACCATCTTCAACAAGGAATGTGCCTCCAACCTCTCCGCCGCCACTGCCACCAACTCTGCCGTCAAACCATCGTCACCTCTCAAAGTGACATCAGCACGAGCCAGCAAAAGAATCCGAATCACATCCACGTGTCCATAATGGGCTGCCAAATGAAGTGCAGTCTTCTTGTTCTCGTTCACGGCGTCCACTTGAACAGCACAATGACAAAGGGTCTGGATGATTGGGAGGAATCCATTCTTGGCAGCCACGTGGAGAGCCGTGTCGCCGTGCTGGAATTAGAGATTGGTTGGGGGATCAGGATGGTTAGAATGGGTCTGTCCACTTTTTTGTACGTACACTTTTTTCTCGGTTTCTACGCTCCATCTCACACGGACTTTTACAAATTTCATATTGCGTCTTTAAATTCTGATAGTAAGCCACGCTTAAGCCGAAGGAACACGCACCATGTTTCCAGAGCATTTTTCAGTAACTTTCGTTCAAATTCTGTCAATATTATATTCAACATGATGCGAAGAAAAGCTTAGGCCCTGATTTTTAATTTTTCAACAAAATGAGAAAAATGCCTACGTATCGCTGAGTCGCCACGCAGTTGGCATGCGATCCTACAGTAAGACAGAGCCCGCGAATGAAACCTTTTGCAAATACGTACGAAAAATTTACTGTGTCCGATCAGGGCTGTGCGAAAAAAACTCCAAACAAATTCAGAAAATTTTTTTTTCGAAAATTTTGGTTCAAAAAATCGAAAAAAATTTTTTCGGAATTTTTCGAATTTTTTCCGTTATTTTTTCAGGAAAAATGGATAAAAAGATGGGGAAAACATGAAAATATACAACTAGAAAACCCTTTTTTCCGTATTTTTTTTCGGTATTTTTCTCCGTTTTTCGGTTTTTTACCGCCTTTTCACCCATTTTTTCATTTAAAAAAAAAACAAAAAAATTCGAAAAATCATTTTTCGATATTTTTCGCTCTGAAAAATCGAAAAAAAATGTTTTTCGAGTTTTTTCGGTCCAAAATTTTCGAAAAAAAATTTTTTTTGATTTTTTTCGAAATTTTTTTTTGTACAGTCCTGGTCAGGATGGCTAGAATGTGTCAGTTTGTCCCCCTGAGTATCCCAATGCCCCCAATTTGCATATCCGGATGTCCAAGCTCCCAATAGAATGTTCCAGAACGTTCCCCAAACTTACATTATCAGCATGATTAATATCACATCCAGTGGTGATCAAACTCTGTGCAATATCCACGTTCTCATGTTCCAGTGCCACAATCAAAGCGGTTTTTCCGTCCTGATCGACTGCATCCACCGGGGAGTTGGCCTCCAGCAAAGAGTTGACACATTCCACGTGTCCTCGGGCAGATGCCACGTGGAGGGGGGTCTCTTCGCGCTGAAAAATTTTGAGATATTGATTTTTTTAAAGCGGAACCTAGTGCCCTTTTGTTGTTTTTCTTTAATCCTGACCAAGGCTGTTCGAAAAATTTTCGAAAAAAATATTTTTCGATTTTTTTCGGAATTTTTTTCTTGCACAGCCCTGATCCTGACCATTTCCACAGTCCTGTAAGACCCTCCGAGTCCCTTTTTGGAGCCGCTTGGGAGCCTAGCAGCCCTTTGCTCCTGCTAGATCCCCCGACCCAAAAAATTTTTTTTTTCAGATTTTCCCTTTCCAGGTAAACAACTGACACCAACCAGATTATATGGATTATCACGCGGACACCTCACCAAACGGATAATCCCTTTTTTCAAATAAATCCCTTTTTATATGAACAATTTGTATTGAATTGGGATTTCTATGGGGTGAAAAGGGAGAAGAATAGTAATGATAAGTGCACGGATTACTGAGTTGAGCTGATCTTAGAAAATGGGTTACTGTAGGTTTTGCGGGATTTGAGATAGGTAAATGTGAGACATTATTATGGTTTTCTGTAGACTAAACTGCGCTCTAAAGCTGAGCCATAAGCGAGAGCGAGAAGAGGATGCAGAGAAATCAGACTGTCTAGCTGAGTGCGTCTTATCGTTAACTTTGAAAATACCTATCTCGGTTAGGATTAGAGATATGAAAAAATTGTCAACTAAAAAATTATTCAAAATTGAATTTTACACACATTTGCAGTTAGACACTTTTTCATAGCTCTTACCGTAACCGAGATATAACGGTTTGAAGTGAATGAGAGACTCAGACAGCTAGACATCATGTCTTCTCTGCGTCTCCGCCCTTCTTCAAAGCGTAATATCTCCGTTGCCGTTAGAGGTATCAAAAATTTTTCAACTAAAAAATTGTTCAAAATTAAATTTTCCACCTATTTGTAATTGAACACTTTTTTCTAGCTCTAACCATAATCGAGCTCGAAGACCACATTCTCTACAGAAGAAGGGCAGTTAGAACTCTTTTTGACTTTGAAACGCTATATCTCCGTTGCCGTTAGAGGTATCAAAAAATTGTCAACTACAAAGTTGTTTAAAATTCAATTTTACACAAATTTGTAGTTGATCACTTTTTGCTAACTCTATCACCAACCGAGATATATAGCTTCAAACCAATGCCGAGACGCAGACAGCTAGACAACCTGTCTTCTCTGCGTCTCTTGCGCTCAACCACCCAAAATCCCACAAAACCGTCTCTCTACCAACGAATTGACACCCAGGTACTCAAAAATTCAGTACAAAACCATCGAAAACTCCCAGACCCCCCTCAAAAACCCGTTCCACCTCACCGCACACTCGCACAAGTCCGGATGCGTATCGGAAATGTCGTTCAACAACTGAATGAACGCCGTCGTCGTGGAGAAGAACGAATAAGCGGGCACACTGCCCAGTTTCGAGTACCGATCCTGTCCCGGGTACACGAAATCGGCGGCTCGTGGGCGGGGGCTCTCGAAGAGGTAGCTGGCCGATGGATTGGTGATAGGATCGGTCAGGTAGGAGCCAAGGACGGATCCATTTACGATGACAATCGTGTTATCGGTATCTGACAGGTTTTCTTCTTCTTCATCTTCATCTGGATCCTCTTCTGGATCCTCTGGATCAATATACTTGCGATCGTCGTCAAAACTCGACGGATCCGTTTGTGTCAGCTGAGACAGGTTCAACTTCCTCATCTCCAGCCTCTTCAGGTACTCCTCCTCTCTCCTCGGCGTCAAATTCTTCCGTCTCTCATCATGAATCTCCAGTTTCCGGGCTGTTGTCACTATCTGGATTGGTGGATCATCCTCATCTGAATCCTCTTCTTCTGAATCCGATGGGAACCTGTCCTTGTCGGCGACAAAGTCTCTTAGCTGCTCCTCGGTGGTTTTGGGGTTACGAGCACTTTCTCTGGCACTCATCTCACGGTACATAGATATGTGTTAACGGTAATGATAGGGAATTGAAGTCTCTGTTTCAATCTGGATTTATGTTGAATGTAATACCCCTATGGAGGGTATTTGAACCGTAGAAGATTATTTTTAGAAATTCATCCTTGTTGGAGGAATACCGTTTTTCCTTGGGACCATGACCATTAATCACCAACACTTCAAAAACTCGTAACTTGGCTCAAAGTTATCGTTTCGGGCTGGTAAAAAAGCGAAATTGTAGCTTACATCAGCTTTGCAATGGTTTTAGTCTCGTTCCTGGAAAAAAAAGTTTTGAGAAAATTTTTTTTTCAGAAATATTCTTTACCCAAAAAAAAATTTTCTAACCATCGATTTTTCCTCTATTATTTTTCAAAAATAATTACTCCTTTAGTATAGTTGTTGTACAAAAAATCAGGAAAATTAGATGGTAAACTTTTTTTTTCTTGGAATTTTTCATAAAAAATTTCAAATTTTTAGCGAATTTTTCTTTCGAAAAGTTTTCTATCTGAGTTTTTCGTGTTTTTTGTTTATGTTCTGACGTTTTCCTTATTTTTCAGTTGATCTGGTGTAGGAGGACAGAAACATATTCAACCAATTTGGAAATTCGGCTGAATTCGTACAGAAAAGTCTAAAGATTGAGATTCAAGCTGCCATAACTTTTCGACCAGAGAAGATACAAAAATTCTGTCAACTACGAAAATGTAGCCAAGTGTATACGCTACAACTTTGTAGTTGATCGTTTTTTGCTGTTTTTACTGGTTCACGAGATACGGGTCTTTTTTGAGAAGCTGTTCTAAAAGGTCGGCTATACATGGTTTTCAGTAGCCAAAAGTAT
>GL380452.1:0-17829 GCA_000143925.2 Caenorhabditis brenneri
AGTCTCAACAACAACAGAATTATGACATGTATGTGTCACAGAATCAAAAGGAATGTGACGATGCCAACTATATCAACTTCAATCCACCAAGCTAGTCTACAGAAAAGGGCTTAATGCCTTCATTTTTTGAATTTTCCGCCCATGTTTCCTTCTCTTCCATTCTCGATTACGAGTCATTCTCCCTTCTCCTTTTTGCTACCTATTTGCTCAATGTCTTCAGCTCAGCTGGTTTTGAAAAAGCAATTGCATTTTAGTCGTTTAAAACAAAAAACAAATAAAAGTGTTCCCTAAATACGCAGTTTTCCTCAAGGTGCTAAAAATTGCTCGTCTGCCTTAAATATGAATTTGTTAAATTTTTGAATAAATAGTTTTCAATTCTTGTATGTTTTTTTTGGGATTCGGAGACATATGGGGAAGACAGACAAGACCGATAGACAATGGAAAAACCAAATCTAAATGTTCCAATGACGACTCTTACGAAAAAAAGATGTTCGAAGAATTCTGAAGACTAGAATATCAAAGAAAGGCTGCCTGAATTTCCATTTCTTGAAAAAATCCTATTGGAAGTATGAATGAATTAAAAACAGAACAGGGTTTTGAATTATATATGTATTTATTGAAAAATTATTAGACCGGCATAATTATTAAGACAATGACAAGTACAGAAAACCAGTACAAAAAATTGAAAACCGTTGAAAAAATGACAGATAAAAAAATTCAGGAATAAAATGGACAGTTGAAAAAAAGAAAAATCGTTGACTTCAGTAGACAGCAATTGACTTCAGCACACTTCTCTTTGCCATTGAAGATTTGGCATTCACATTTTGACACGATCTCTTCTGTCCTCCACAATTCTCCTTTTCAACTTCGGCTACCTTCTTCACCACATAAAACTTTCCTCGCTTCAGTTCTGCCGCTGAGATAATCTTGATCAGATTTGCTCTCTTCACATAGGAAATGTCGAGTTGAACGTCTCCAAATCCAGTTTGCATTTTTGCCTGCTCATCCACAGTTTTTTTGAAGTTTTGAATTTCTGGAGTAAGATCCAAGTTCTTGATGACGTCGGTGAACTCCAAGCCGATGAACCAAACCGATTGGGTCTTCGAAACGCATTTGAACATCTTTGGATTGGCATGAGCAATTTGAATTCCGGTATTCCTCTCGAGGGTTGTGATCAACTTGCGAATCCGAGATTCTAAAAATCCAGCGTATCCAGTCTCAGCAGTTTCCGTCTTTGCGTCCATTTGAAGTGATACAAAGTGCTTGTACCGACTGAAGAAGTTCGTCTCATCCATCAAATCATTCCACGTGGCTTTTCCGTTTTGAATGTCCTTCGTCGTTTCGAGGGCACTCTTCAACTCATTTTCAATCACTTGTTTTGTTGATCGGGTGACGTTGTGAGTGGAGTTTTGTTCCGGGAAGCATGGAGTGAGGATTGGCATCAGATGGAATCGATCAGCGTAGTTTCGTCCCCAGACCATGTTATCCAAAGCGGTCATTCCAGAGGTCTCATTACTCAGGAAATCAAGGAGCACAGGAGACTTCCAGTCCCAAGAGGCAAACACGAAGAACACTTTTTGAACAAGTGTAGATGCGCTTGCTTTAGGATAGAGCTGGCATGTCCGAGCTACCAAGATAGCCCAAGTAATTCCTCCGAAAAAGCCCATCGCATTGGAATAAATGCCGTGATTCTTCGCCCAGATCTTGATAGCTCTGAGAGCCAGACGGAAGGATTCTGGGTTCGGCACCAATTGGAGCATCTTCTCGCAGACTCTTACTCCATTCAAACTTCTCACAGACTCCTGATCCAAGTTCTTCAAGAGAGAGTTGTTGCTGAGATCCAAGTCTTTTGGGATTGTTGCCAAGTCCATTCGAGCGAACAGGAGATCAACTTCCACACTGTCATATTCCATGGTAATCAAAGGAACAAACGCATGTTCCACTGCATTCAGCTTTTTCACGAGGGGATCGGCAGTCAGGATGCTCTTCAAAGAAGTGAAAAAATCTTTTCGACTGACGTACCTTGGAGCAATCAACACAGAGTCGATATCTCCTCCAGATGAATGCACTCCGAGTCGATAAGATCCGAATGCCATGAGTTTTCCTTCAACTTCTACATTAGTTCCATTGGGGACACGGGAGGCGGTGATCGTCTTGATCCACGAGTTGACAACATCCGACAGTTTCTTGATAACGGTCACTCGTTTCTCAGTCTCTTCCTTAGGCTCAAAACTATTGAATTCTTTCAGTGTTGCATCAAAAGCGGCAGTTGAAGGATGTCCTTTTGGGTGGGTTTGGCAAGGGAAATCGGTTGA
Organism: Caenorhabditis brenneri; assembly: GCA_000143925.2. Lineage (NCBI taxonomy): Eukaryota > Metazoa > Nematoda > Chromadorea > Rhabditida > Rhabditidae > Caenorhabditis > Caenorhabditis brenneri. Next base: position 2,316 of record GL380452.1, read on the forward strand.
GAGACGCCGAGCATCTTTGACGATTCGCTGATGGCAGACATGTTGAAGTAAGATATGAATTCTGAAATTAATAACAATTAGACTGCGAAATGATGCAGTTAACGAAAAACAAAAGGAGAAGAAAGAGCAAGAAAAAAACAAGTAAAAAACGAGACGATCGATAAGTAGGAAAGCAGACTTGAGAAATGGTCTGAATGGGAATGGTTTGCCTAGAGAAGATACCCTCTACTTGACCCTCTAACAAAATGTTACTCTGCGCCTCCATAGTGACAACACTCTTTTCTCAGGAGTCAATGTTACAAAAGGTCAACAATATCCTTCTGGGAAGAATTGAAGACACCCTGAGAAATAAAGTTCTGCCTATTTCAAGGTTGGAGACCCCTAATAGAATAGCAGCAAAAAGAAAGACATAATATAATGGTAATGGTACTAATTGGATATCAAAGCTAATGGTTCTCTAAAACTAGGCATTATGTGACGTTCTATTAGAGGTTTTACCATTTTTTCCTAGGTTCGTATTCACAAAAAAAATCACAGCTGTATTGTGAGAAGATGGTCGTATATAAGAGAGAAAGCCTAAACTCTAAAACCAGGGAAAAAACCTACAGTAATAAAAAACTCGCCTAAATTGAAAAAAAAGTGGTGCTAGAGAATAATCGATTGAAACGAAAACGATAGATAGAGGAATGAAAAAAGAGGTCCACTCTACGGGAGAGCAGACTGAAGGAATGAGGATGGTTGGAATAGAGGAGAAGAAACCCTCTACGTCACCCTCTAACAGAACGACACTCTGTGACTCCAATCTGACAACACTCTCTTCTCGGGAGTCAATTCTGCAAAAGATTAACCATCTAATATTATGTACAATCTCCTTCTGGGAAATAATTGTCATATCACAGGCATTACATGTATGATCTCAATTCTGAGCAAGTCGACAGTGAGAAGTCAAGTTCTAAGTGTCTTGGAACTAAAACCTAGTTGATAGTGGTGATGTTAGTGGCAACTCTGAAAAATCAGTTTTCTATGTCTTTGTTGCTAACCAAATGACATAAAAAGATTATCTGGAGGACTCAAAAATATGGGGAAAATCTACAGTAATCAAAAAACGAATCAACCGATTTGAAGGAGAAAAAAACATAATGAGAGAACTGAGTTGCAGAAAGAAAGGTTCTTAAAAACATCTTCCAAAAAATATCTTCCATGCCACATAAGTAGGTCAGGAATAATTTACGACCTCTTGTAACTCTTAGTTACTGTGGACACAAACAGTAGCCAGTTCGAATTATACGAACCTTCCCAGGAGCAACGTCTCCAAACACTCCTATGTATGGCCATGTGCATCGATTTGACCTCTACACTCGTCATTCCATTGGCCCAATCATCACCCAAACAGTCGTCTGTTTCTCATTTTCTACCATGTATTCTTCATCTACTAAATCTGGATTTCCCACTACTACTACAACTCAAAAAACTACTTATTCCAATCCCATGCCGCAGTATATCATAAAGAAAGAAGCTACGATTCCTTGTATGGCTGAGCCTATAACCTCTCAATTCACCAACGACTATGCTCCTGAATCTATCCCTTCTTATAATTCCGCAGTACCTTCTGATGATGTTTTTGCATCGATGGGAAATTGGTTAGATCATGCCAAGGAGAACAATGTCAAAGCCTCCAAGAAACGAATAAATATCCGACGTCTCCGTGATGTTGTGGATTCTGATGACGAGTGGAAGGAGCCAACAATCACTTCTGTTAATCTGGTACCAAATCCATTCTGTATCTCTACGTCTTCTTCTTCTTCTGTTTCATCGAATTCTGATTCTGATTCGAAGAGTGACTCCAAGAAATCCAAACGTGTTTGTTTCAATCCATCGATCACTTTCCATTACTATGAGCCACATAATAACAATTAATTTCCGTTTGATTTCGAATAATCTGTCATAATTTCTGTCTTTTCTCCTGTTTTTTAAAATCGTTTTTCCGTGTGTAATAATTGATTTTTTCTGGTAATAAAGTTTTAATAAACAACTTCTTTAAGTTTTTAAAATGTTTAACATAAGAAAAAACGGGGTGATGATACACATGAATTGATGGATACATACATTTGGAGGGTCAGCGGGAAATGTTTGGGAAAAGGATAGAAATCTGGGATCTAAAATAGAAAGAACATACAAAAAGTTTCAACATACAGTTTTTTTCAATCTTTGAAATGGATCAGTGAAATGTGAAAAATAAGAAAAAAAACTGGGAGCTGATACACATAAATTAATGGATAAACTTAGACAGGACAGCGAGAAATGTTTGGGGAAAGGATATAAATCTGGGATCTGAAAACAAAGGAATTGAAAATACATACAGAAAAAATGCCAACCGGGGCAGGGAAGTGCGGGATAAAACAAGAATACAGGGTTTTGAACAAATAAATTAACATAGAAATGGAATATACACTCCAAAACATAGTATCAAAGTTTCAACAAACTTCGAAAAGTTTTCACAAAATATACAGATTTAGACATGGATAAAGTAACAAATTAACTTTGAGATTTTCAAAAAATGAACTGGAGATCAATGAAATCCATGAAAAAATAAATTATGCAATCTCTTAAACTCTAAAAGAGACGAGAATCCATGATAAGTGAGGAAATTGAAAATACAACTATGAGCTAGAAAAATATTCAAGATATTCCCATGTTTTCTATGTATACTTTAGAGTGAGTTGAACATGCTCTCCAAACTGACAGAACTCATCATATGGAAAAGTGTTGGGTGGAGATGGCGGTGGAGGAGATGGAGGAGGTGATGGAGAAGGGGAAGAAGACCATGGAATCAACCCGTAGAGTGGATGTTCAGCAAGCACAAAGGAGATATTTGGGATCTAAAGAAAATATTGAAAAAATATATCCAGTAAAAATGGATGTTATCGACAGGAAAGGGCAAATGAAAACTATTGTATTGGAGTACTTTATTATATTTTGAGTATTCAAAGTTCTACTATTCCTATAAACCAGTTATTCTCCAATTTTGGCTCCTATTATCCATCTTGAGTTGCTCCACTTCTGAAAATTTTGAGAACTCACCGCTTCCATTGCCATTTCCACTGATGATCTGATTTCTGGATACTCTGGGTCATACTCTTCTGCTCCTTCCTCAGACTCTTCATTATTATCATCTTCAGCTTCTTCTGTCTTCAATTCTTTCTTCACGCACGTATAACCAAGACAAACTGCATCGTCCTCTTCCTCAGACTCCAATGAATTCTCTTTGCTTTGCCCTTGCTAAAAAAGAGGAGAATGATAAAATGGGGTATAAGAAAAGTTATTTTTAATCACAATCACTATCCAGGTTAGTGAAAAATTCCAGTTCATTTCATATTCATTTGAGCGAATGAAACTTCCAAGCAACTGCTTTTCAAATTAAAATCACTTGCAAGAGCGGAAGTATAATTTCTAATTTTCTCTACATTTTTTCAAGGATAAGAATATGAAATCTTTTGCAAAAATCTCCAGAAGACTACCTTGAGCATTGCCATTTCTACAGATGATCTAATCTCCGGATAGTTTGGATCGTATTCTTCCTCTTCCGTCTCTCCATCCACTTTTTCCTTCTCATCATTGTCTTTCGACTTCATCTTCTTCTTCTCCTCCTCTCTCAACATCGAAATCCTCTTCTTCAACCTATTCACCAGATACTGAAACTCATCAAAACCATCATACTCTTCCGTCAGAATACTCTCCACTTTGTGACTATCAAATACCAAAAGATGAGCATCAATTTGAATGAGACTCAAAAGAGCATTATCGATTTCTGCTTCATCATTCGACATCATCAAAACATCTGTGTATCTTTTCACTTTATCGTAAGTCGTCTCTACTTTTCGCTGTTTTTTCTTCTGTAGTGATAGTTGTGACGTTAAATCAATGAGTGAAGTGGAGTGGAGATTATTGGCAGGCATGCTGAAAATTAGTTTGAAGGCGAGGAAGCGAAGTGAGACTAGACGAAACGAAGTGAGGTTAGTTTGCGGAAAGAAAAAGCGAACTTCAATTCAAAAAAGGTGTTTAGTTTGGAAGATTAGAAAATAATGAAGAAATGAAAACCAAACGCTCATTATAAGACGCATCTAGTTCCCTGGAAAGAGTGTGTTGCCATGGAAAATGCTACATGAAGAGCAGGTGACGATAATCCTCTTACTCTTCTCATCCTCCCAGAATTTTCTTCTTTGGAATTAGCCTTCGAATTGAAGGAAAAGCCCGCCCATAAAAACTTTGATTTTTTTTCTAAACCTAAAAGCAATAGGTCATGTCCCAACTGAAGAAAAAGGAGAGATTGTGAAAGTGAAAACAAAAAGAAAAGAGAATGGGTATAAAAATTATACGACGAAATAAAAGAAAAAACAAGAGCATTGGGCAAAATTGGCGACGTAGATTTGTAGAAGCATATGACATCATTTTGAGAAGAGAAGGCGTTCAAAACAGGCGTCTTCTTAGGGAATTTTCGGGCGATTTGCCGTACAATTTATTCATTTGCCGCTGAAAAACAGAAAAATCTATAGGCAAGTTGCCAGAAAAAACGGCAAGCTGCCAATAATGATGTTCTTATCAATCCGGGAAGTGTTTGAAAAAAATTGTTCGAATCTAAAAAATTATAGGAAAATCCGACTAAAAGCACATGACTCCAATTGCAAAGACTACATAAAATATTGTTTCCCTCCTCCCCCTGACCAATAAATAATAGAAACGAAAACAAATTGGGCTGAGTGGATATATGGAAATGAACAGAAAAGTGATGAAGAGTCGTGTGTCATTACGAGAGAACGATGATGTGAACAATGGGCGGTGCACGAAGAAGTGATGAGATGGTGCCATTTTTGGAAGTGTGAAGAAGAAGAAGAAGGAATGAGGCTATTCGAAGTGAGTAAAGCCGTCTAAAAACCAATTCATCATTCGTGGCCTTTACAAATCTGGAGAATCGATTGTGAATGAAAAAACTCGGCTTGTCGGCTGTCGTCAATGTTTGTTTTCTCACTCAAAACTTTTTCTTTTTGGTCGTCTAAAGTTAGGCCGACGACGATGTAGAGACTCAGTTTAAAAAAATGGGAAACCTCCTGAAAAGAAGTTACTCCACATAAAATCCCATTCAGAGTCCTAATCCAAATAGATAACTAATAAAACTGGAGTATAATAATAATTTAATTAAACATGATCATTACGAAAGGCTATACAGACGACAAGTTGAATACAAAAAAAATGAATGGAAGCAAGGCAATAAATTCTTTTTAAATATAATTATTTGCTGATAATAGAACTTAGAACTTCGAAGCCTTCTTCTTCTTTTGCTTCTGGAAGTTCGGACGCTGTTGACGTGGTCCTTCGGCAACCGGTCCCGGAAGAGGACGAGGAGAGTTTGGAGATGCCGATACGAACTCCACGTTTGGATTAGCTGAGGAGGATCCTTGAGTTCCTCTTCCGATTTCTCTTTCACGGTTCTTTCTCTTCTTCTTATAAGTGGATCTTTCTTGACGTGGAAGCCAACGTTCCGGATCTGGAGCCACTGCTGGATTGTAGTTCTTAGGCAAGCGAATCTTTCTCTTTCTATTCACATTCTTCAATTTGCGGGTGATGATTCCAGAGTCAGGAACTGCCGGAGATTTAGCCTCCTTCTTCTGGCGGTATTTTTCTCCGTACAAAATCCAATCGGATTCTTCAAGCTCATCCACGTTCACATCCACTTCCATCGATTCAGGGAATAGCTGAAAATATTGAATTAGGACGTTGGATATCAAATGAATAATTGTAATCTTACCTTAGCACTCAACGCATCAGCCTTCTTTGAATCAGTCTTCGAGTAAGCTCCAACTAATCTGCATTGAAGTTGCAAGTCATCCGGGAATTTTTCAACGAGTTTCTCCAAATGTTTCGTCGCGTCCTTATCGTTACCACGTGACTGTTCCGCCTCGACAAGAGCCTCCAAAATCGCTTTGACAGCTTCAGGAGATTGATTTTTGGCGGTGGAAGCAGAAGCAAGTGCCTTTACAGCTTCATCTTTCGAATCGGCAGCGATGAGAGTGGAGGTGAGGAGAGAAGATGGACCAAGTTCCGATGAAATTGACAAAGACTTGATGGCTTTGATGGCTTCCGGAAGACGATTGGCATTGAGAAGAACGTGGAGGCGGGCAACAGACTGTTCAAGGTCCGATCCTTCGAGAACCTAAACAAAACAATTATAATTGCATTTGGCTTTAAATTATGATATTGTAATAGGATATCTCAGAACATAAAAAGCTTCCGACAATTTGCGGGGGAAGGCGAGGGCTCATAAATTCTAGCTGAGTCATAAAACTCATTCTTTGTAGCTACAAGTAGTGAAATGCTGAGAACCAATATAATGAAAGGGGAAAAGAAGAAAAAATATTAGCTTTGCAAACAAAATTTGAAGCATTTATCTGTTTTTTTTTACCTTCAATGCACTTTCAGTATCTCCCAATTTGACATGAAGAGATGCTTCAATGAGGGCAACTTCTTTAGAAGTTCCAAACTTCGAAACAAGTTCTTCTAGAGCTCTTTTGCATGGCTCACGTTGATTCGACATCAAAAGAACCAAAGCATTGTTGAGCATAAGAGTGCGACGTTGACGACGTGTCAACTTGCTTTGATCTATTTGAAGAGCCGCTTTGAATCTCTTTCTCGAGTCTGCCAAAGCGAAATCACTAGAAGCAGCAGGAATATTGTTGATTATGGTTGCCTTGACGCTTTCATCGGAAGGATTGGCAGCTTGAACTTTTTGGTAAATCTCCAATGCTTCTTTCTTATTTCCCTGTCGTTGAAGTACGTATGCTTTTTGAACACGAATCGTGTCCAACTCCTCCTCCATTTCTTCCTCGTCTTCTATAGATTTCTCGCAGAAAACAAGAGCCTTATCAAGACTTTCCGACGCTTGTTTAAGTCTTTCAGCCTCGATATCAACACAAGCTTTGTTGTAATGTTGAGAGTAAGAATCCTCTAGTTGATCCACTTGTTGTTTCTTTCCCTGAGCTTCGAGACGAGCTTGAACAGCTAAGAAGTTGGTACGACGAAGATCATCGTTATCGTCAGAGTAGTTTTTGATAAGATCAAGGTAGATGTCGAAGGCTTCCTAGAAATTACAGATATTAATATGAATAGGCGTAATATTCGCTGAATCACAAACCTCAAATTTTTCCTGCTTGTAGAATATTTGCGCCTTAAGCTCCTTTGCTTTGACATCATCAGCGTCGCACGTGTTCAACGAATTGATCGCCTCATCCAAATTTCCCTGACGGTAGTGGATGTAGGCGGTCTCGAAGCCGACACGTCTAAAAACTCAAATTGAAATTTATCGGAATAAGCACTTGGTTTTTGTTTTCAGGGCTTTTTCGAGAACACTTCTTTTGCTTTCGAATTTTTTACTTATGAATTTTTTAACGCTTCCTATTTCAATTCGTACCCCATTTGATGAGATGGTGTCTTGCGGATGAGCTCGAGTGCATCAGCCCATTGGGACAGCTGAATCTGGGCGACAAGCTTGCATTTGAATGCGTACGTCTCCTTTGGATGCTTGCGGATCACTGAAAAAGGAAAAATCAATTTGTATTGATATAAATTTAAACAAGGCTTACACTTGTTAGCCGCTTGAAGAGCCTTTTGATAGTCACCGCTGGTATCAGCACGCGAAATGTCGTTTAGACATTGGTAGAGACCTCCGGCAGATGGGTCCGCCATTCTGGAAGATTAGAAAATATTAAAACAAAATGATAACACAAAAAGAACAAGAAATGCCTAAAAAAGGCTTTAAGATCGAGAAAAAGTCGGAAATGAAGGGTAGTCGAGTGTTTTATGTCCATTCATTCAGGAAGCAACTTGAGAACCTTCCAGAAGTTCGGGTGCATACAGGACACGCTAAAGATATTCCGAAACACTTTTAATAGTTTCTACTAATCGGCATTAATATGTGAAACAAAAAATTATTAATTCGATAGTAAAATCGGAAAAAAGCATTATTTTAATAAAAAAAATATCGCCACATTTGCAGTTCCTCGTGTTTGCGTATAGGGGCGCGTTCACGCGCGATTGCGTACACCACCCATCAATTGACGCGCAAACAAAGCAGTAGCCGTTAAGTAAAATTTATAGGCAAAAACGGAAATAGGGAACAGAAAAAAGAGAATCACATGAAAAGAAAAAAGTCCCGCCCACAACTTTTTCGGGAAATAAAACTTTTGAAAAACTCTGCGGCAAAACGAACTTTTTGTGTGTCCATCTGCCAAGAATCGGAGGAGAGCCATGTCTCCAGGGATCAATCTAATGCATCGCGAGCCGGCTCCACTCTCACTTTTCATAACTTTACATACATCGCCACTAAACTTGGTTGAAGTTGTCCCGAATCTTTTGGAATCGTTAAATTCCGAGAATTCACCCTATCAATGGCCTTTTATTTTGCTCTATTGAACGTGTCCAAAAAGGATAACACTCAGGAAAAGCAGTCCTCGTCTTCTCATAGAAGACATCGAAGGCATTCTATCGCTTCTGTCGAATCACCACTTCTCGATTATAGACTTTTACCAAGGTTAGTGGAAAGAACCCTCTGGATTTTTTTTTGCCTGTAGGGTAACCATCAGCAAGGGAAGGTGGACTAAGCACAAAAAAAACTTAGATCCCAGATATCCGTAGATCAAAAAATGATCATCAAACGTTCCAAAAGAATTGCATCGACCGGGAATCGAACCCGGGCCGCCCGCGTGGCAGGCGAGCATTCACAGGTTTTTCGTGGTTTACCCGTTTTAGATACTTTTAGGATGAGCGTTGTATTACAGGTCTTTACGGATAAATAACGACGCTGCTTGCGAACGAGCGTTCGCAAACGGACCGTAAATTTCAGTCGCAAACTGACCGTATACGGCTTTGTGCTTCTACCAAATCCTTCTGTTCCTAAAAGCTAGTAGCGTCATCAATTTTCTTCTATTTTATCACCAGACTACCAAAGAACAGAAAAAAAACAAAATCGTAGAAACAGATGAAAATTTTAGACATCATTTTCGCAAACGGGTAGGTTACGGATCCGTAAAGAGGATCGTTTTTGATACCAATCCGGGCCGTGCGCGGCTCCGGTGCATCCGTAACGGATCGGACGCGAAAAACCTGTGATTCTACCACTGAACCACCGATGCGCCGAAATTATTCGTTCAATAGAAGAAAGATAATACGGCTTTGTAAATAGAAATAAGAGAAGTTAGAGTGAAAGAATAGAACATGTATTCAGTAACCAGTTTGTTCCGATAAAATGTTTTGGTAATGATACGCTCTTATCAGTTACGCATTGACCTCGTTTTGAAGGCAGCTTCTTTTTTATGGAACGTAAATTCAAAAAAAAACTCGATATTGGAGTTCGAGTCCCCAAGGAACTAGATTCAGTAATTAAAAATTCAATAATAAACTTCCAGACCTCAACTCCTTTCTGATGATGTTGTTATCACAAATGAGCTCGCCCATCAAATCGAATCCTCTTCCTCATCTGCCCAACCCAATCGACTATCCGATAGAAGAAGTCGTGGAAGTGCACGCGCTTCGAAATGGGTTCAAGATAATCATAATAACTCTGCACAGTCTAGAAGAGAGCATCCAACTTCTCATCATCCTCCTTTACAAAGGGAACCTCAACAGAGAGATCAACCATCGTCCAGTTCCAGAGCTCAACTGAACAGAGCTGATACGGAGAGTGATCCTCCTCCTTTGAGTAGAAGTAAACGAATGGCTTTTGGAGGAGATAAAGATGAAGGAGGACCTTCTAGAAAAGAACCAGAAAGAAATGAAGAGAAGGTTAAGAAAAGAGGAGGACGTGCTAAAATAGAAGAGAGAAAACGGGGAGAACGTCAATCGGAAGAAGAAGAGGATACCACAAAGCAAATGAAAACAATGACACGGCCAAGAGGAAGAGGAAGAAAGGAGCCAGTCAGTGGAGAAGAAGGATCTGGAAAGGAAGGAGAAAATGGAAAAAAGTCGAGAACCAAGCCAGAAGGGAAATTAATCGGGCAAGTAGGTCAAAAGAAAGATGAAGTGAGGTTAGTGGAAACCCAGATTGTTAGCTCTCAAAAATAGATTTCTATAGGAAAAAGGAGCAGATGAAAACTATGAAAAGGGGGCCAAAGAACCAACAAACACCAGTTCCTGATCAAGGGCTAAGTAAATCTCAAAGTATGGTGGGTTTTAGGATTTTCAAGAATTCTTCAAGTGAAAATCATGCTTTGTTCTTGTCAGGTACCGGTACCGGTTTCAAAAAAGGAACTTCTCCAGCCTCCTTCAAAATTTGGTCCTCCTCCCTTAGCAGTGACAACGTCCAGCTCTAGTTCAAACCTTCAATCAAACAAGTATTGCTCTCCGCCAGTGAATGGAAGGAAGCCAAGAATGATGAAACCAGGTATTCAATCCAATATTTTCATTCTCAAAAACCCTCTGTTCGTTCAGAACACCCATTGAGATCGTCAGTATTCCAAGTGATGGCAGGAAGCAGTGCAACAGATGAGAGTGGAAGATCAAGTAGTCAAATGAGTAATGAGAGTACAACTCCCAGAAGGGATGATAGTCCAGCTTCCTCTTGTTGTGATTCTAAAGAGCAGGAAGTGACTATGAAGGTACCGATGTTTTCTAAAACTGAAAAATGATTCTCTGAGTTTACAGCTCTCTGGAATATCAATGTCATCGAGGTCCAGTGAGCCTCGACTCAAAAAAGTTACATTTGAAAGTTCTCCATACGTCATATCGAATTCTTTTTTAGGTGAGTCTATTTGAATTCACAACTCACTCCACCATTGAAAAGTTCTAGGCGATGGAGCGGGCAAAGTTCTAGTTGTTCGTCGGGGCAGCGGGACAGCAGTCCGACGCGTTGGAGCCATGGGAAACGGATGGAATCAGTCGAGAGTGTTGATCGAAGGGCGACAGGAAGAACTGTCTGGAGACGATTGGTGGACACAATATGGAAAAGAAGAAGAGCAAGAAGCAATCAATGATAATCATTTGAATAAGTGTCTGGAGAAGGGTTCAGGGACACGGTGGGTTTGAATTTTCAGAAAGATGAGAGATTCTGAAACTGTTTATTTCCAGATCCATTCTCCGTTGTGGTTTGATTCGTCGTCGTAGTACTTCTGACAAAAGTCGGTTATTGGCATATAGAAACTCTGGTTTTTTGTCATCGTCGCAGGAGAGGAAAGCCGGTAAACTTTGGCTTGAGTCGCGAAAGTGAAGAGGTTGTTTTAGGTTCTACGTCAACTTCCAGAATGACTGTATCAGTGGATCGACCGAAATATAAATAAAGGGGTTTTATTTGTTGCTAACTTATTTTCGAATGAAATATTTTTCAAATTAGGTAGTCTTATTGTTTAAATATACTTTTTGAAAAGAATTCTCTCAAACAATGAGAAAACACGGAAAGTTCCAGCTTGCTATTCTACAGTACACCCGTAAACCGCCAACGTGAAGCTTTCCTTTCCCACCACCTTTCCGTTCCTAATCAAATTATCACCGACTATAAAACATCCCTCTCTTCCCTTTCTCCCCTATCATTCTACAGTTTTGGAAGATGCACTCTCAAACTGTCCCCTTCCTTCTATTCGCCTTCTTCGGACTCTCCTCGGCTACCATCTACTGGAAACTGCCTCAAGGTGACGAAATGAGCAACCCAATGATGATCACCCAACATCAAATCAACAAGATCTATGCGGCTTACTGGGATCACGATATTAACACACTCTTCTCACTTCTTCGCTTTGGAACACGTAATAATTCTAGTTTTCATTTCCAAAACAAGTCGTAGATTTTCAGCAATGAGTCGCTTCATCGAAGATCACGCAGAGGATGAAATCCACGTTCGAGTCAAGTCAGCTGAATACTATTCCTCCAACAACCAGCAAGGAATCAAGGCTATCCTCACAATTGAAGATGTCTCGGCCAAAGGCACCACACCATATCTCGTAAAGATGGCAATGGCTCAGGATTACAAAAGCCCAACTGGATATATTGTGTTCTTGTGGGAGATCTGCAGCAATTTGGAATGTGAATAATTAGTTATTGATTATGAATAAATCTTGAGCATAGAAAAATTGTTTTTTTTTTCGAAATCTAGGAAAAAATTACTTCAAAAATATTTGAAAAAATTTTTTCGATGATCTGGTCTTTTTACTCATAAACGGAATTGTTTTTTCCGCGATAGTGTGGATTGAGAATGCTGATGCTGTAAAAATCTGACTTTTCTTTTAGCATTTCCTACCAAATCATACCGTAACCCGAGTGATTTTTTCCTCATTTCCTCCGTCTCTCCATCTCTCCATGTCATGGGAAAGCTCCACGTTTCCCATTCCAACCACCCCCTCACTCTGGGAACCTTACGGTTTTACAGCCCGGTTCCCAGCTCTAATCGAATTATCACCTATCTATAAAACCGTCCCTTTTCCGCTCTTTCCACATCATTCTTCGAAATGCGCTCCCTCGTTCTTCTCGCTCTTCTCTTTGCCTTCATTGGGCTCTCTTCTTCCACTATCTACTGGAAGAATGCTATTACCATGGACCCAAAAAAGGAGTTACAAAGTGAAATTGACTGGGTCTTGCAATCAATTATCGATAAGGATGAGCAGCTGTACCTTGAGCTTGTGCAACAGGGATCATGTAAGTATTTAGGTGACATAAAAGTTAGTAGTTAGAGATTTTAGCAATTGACTGGTTCTTGGCTGATCGCAAAGACAACATCAAAAACATAGAAATTATGGAGGCTAGATTCATGGATGAAAACTATGAATTGGTTCATGGAGTTGGAATCGTTTACGGTAAGAACGAGAAGCCATTCTATATCAGATTGGCGATGTTCAAGGTAGTTCATCTGCTTATTTGAAGAGAAAACTGAATATTGTTTCAGAATGGAAAGAGTCGTACCGGGTACATGATATTCGATGCCGTCAATTGTGGTGATTTCAAGTGTGGATTGAACTAATTGACTTCGAATTGAGAATAAAGTTTTGACAGTATATTTTCTGTTGTCATTTTCAAAATAAATGTTCTAAGAAATCAATTTTCTCTAGAACAAAACTATTCAACTCGAATACTTCATTGTCAAAGAATCATCACACATTTTGAACGAATGTTATGGATATCTCCATAGGATTTTCTGTTTTCTTGTATCTCTTGAGGATTTTGTAGACGCTTGCACAGAACACACCAGCCTCCGAAACCATTGACAAATAGGAAGCTGAGTACTACTTTTCTAACAATCAGCACGGAATCATGGCTATTCCCACAATTGAAAATGTCTCTGTCCTAACTGGGTATATTGTTTTCTTGCGAGAGATTCGCAGCAATTTGGACTGTGATTAATTAACGATTGATTATGAACTAACTTTGAGCACTGAGTTTGTGTTTTTTTAAATAATAATAGAAAGAAAAAAAAAGAGAAAAAAACTTATTCCGCTATAGTCTTCATTAAAGCAGCAAGATTGTTGGATATTCCTTGGGATACGATAGATTTCTAACTCTCCTTTCTATTCTCTCAAAATCTCAACAAATGATTCCATAATATACCGTAACCCGAGCCCTCTCTTTCCCATTTTCTCCAACTCTCTATCTTTTTATGTCATGGGAAAACTCCACGTTTCCCATTCCAACCACCCCCTCTCTCTGAGAATCTTCCGATTTTACAGCTTGGTTCTCAGCTCTAATCAAATTATCACCTATCTATAAAACCACCCCTCTTCCGCTCCTTCCCCATCATTCTTCGAAATGCGCTCCCTCGTTCTTCTCGCTCTCCTTTTTGCCTTTATTGGGCTCTCTTCTTCCACTATCTACTGGAAGAATGCTATGGACCTGAAGAAAGACTTACAAAATCAAATCGACTGGGTCCTGCAATCTATTAATGATAAGGACAATAAACTCTACATTGAGCTCGTGCAACAGGGATCTAGTAAGTTTATTGATGAGGTCAATGAAAGCTATTCCAAAGTATTTTCAGCATTCGACTGGTTCTTGGCTGATCGCAAACACAACATCAAAAACATTGTGATTCAGGAGGCTAAATTCATGGATGACGTCTTCCAATTGGTTCAAGGAATTGGATTGGTTTACGATAAGTCCGAGACTAAGAGACCATTCTATGTCAGATTGGGAATGTTCAAGGTAACTCATTTGATTATTGAAAGTGAAACTGAAGAAGTCTTTCAGAATGGAAATACTCGTACCGGGTACATGATGTACGATGCCCTTTCTTGTGCTGACCCCTACTGTACGTTTCACAATAATTGATTTTGAATGGAAAAATAAAGTTTTGGCAGTATATTTTGAGAGGTCTTATCAGTGGAAACCTGTTTTCTCTAGAACAGAGTCATTCAACTCAAATACTTCATTGTCAAAGAATCATCACACATTTTAAACGAATGCCATCGATCGATATCTCCATATGATTTCCTGTTTTCCTGTATCTCTTGAGGATTCTGAAGACGCTTGCACAGATCACACCAGCCCCCGAAACCATTGTCAAATACAACTCTGAAAGTAAATATTATACCGGAATCACAGAAAAGAACTAACTCATAATCTCTCCTCCACTCGTGATACTTCAAATACAACTCCTTGTCATTGCTCACTATATTCACATAGTCAACGAATTCTTTCAAGTTTCCAAAGTCATCAACAGAAATGTAGGCGGAGTCAGGGACTCCCAATTCTCTCACTGTCTCTCTTATCAAAACAATAGGCACTGCCATTCTGTCGTCCAGAGATTTCCAGAATTTCTCTGTCACATAATCTTTGCAATTGGAGTTTTCAATAGCCAAATAGAATTTGTATGGACGGATTAGTTCCAAGACACATGGTTCCTGTTGCTTCAAAACACCATCACAGACTCCAGGAGGGCTACCACATGCTCCCCAAATATCCGCTTTCAGTCCTCTATGCATCATGTGTTTTATCAGATAAATTCGATTATTCGGAGTTTGACAATTGGATCCAAGCCACGTGGCAGTCTTGTTTTTGAGAGACCAAATTGGATTCAAGTCATAGTTGATAGAAGTATTCCGTTTCACTAAATATCCATAAGGTGCCCAGAGATCTGCATCCTTTCGATAGGTCATAGTCCAGTTGAACATGTCTAAAAAACAATGAAGTTTAGAGGTGAAATCTGAAAACAAAAGTACCTTTTTCTCCAGGAAATCTGTCATGACTTGGACTCTCAATCGACCAGAGAATCCATGGAGCATTAGGTTTTCGAATAGAGTTCAGAAATTGTATCCTCGGAGCCTGGAAGCTATAAAAAGTTTGATAGAATCAATCAAGTAGCATACCACTTCATAGAAGTTACGATTATGAAAAATAAATGCGTCGGCGTGTGGAGCATCAGAGAGATTTGTGGTGACTTGGCAGAAAATCTAGAACAACGAATATAAATTCAAGATTTAGCCGACAGACTTACCTTCACTTCTGGACAAGTTCCAAGAACCAGATCAGAAGTTATCGGGGTACCATAGTA
>GL380452.1:24808-61360 GCA_000143925.2 Caenorhabditis brenneri
TGGGTTCTTCGATGAGCTGTTTTGAGGGTCCACTTCTATTGACCGGCAACTGACAAGAGTTTCGTGGCGGAGGAAACTGAAAATACAACGTTTGATAGGAGCAAAATGTCAAAACAGTATATCTTAATTAGTAAATAAGGAAACGAAGTATTCAGTTTCATCAAGTGAACTTTTACGAGAAGATTCAAAAAAATGAGAAGAAAATTAGCACGTGTAAAAATAAACGTCAAGTTTTCTTCCAGTTCTTTTTCGGGCTAGAGGCTAGTGTGCCACGGGAATAATTCCATTACCGTTTTCATTTCATTTCCGAGTATAATTGTTCGACGTCGTCAAAAAACTGAATCATAATATGGAATTGCTTGATGCAAACGAAGAAACTGGGCGACGGATTTGTATTCTTTTTGAATTCCTTCAAGGAAAGCCAGTCTACGAGTCGTACCTCAATCTGTGTAACAAGATAGGAAAGGATGCAATTCAGTTCAAAGATTTTGATTTTTGGTACCATCGTTTCGCAAATGGGAAGTTGGATTTAGGATACGATATCAGGTGATTATCGTGTTCATCAAAATAGAACCAACAACCTTTTTTGTATTCAGCTTGGAGCCAGAGAAGAAGGGAATCAACGATATTCCACGGGAGACTCTTGATAAGATATTGAACGAGATTGAACATCCGATAGAGAAGTATCGAATTTGCAAACTCGGTCGTCGCCTGCAACTTTTGGTCTGAAGTTGCGCGTTGTCAGTTCTTGATCAGAGTCTAATCAAGGTTTGGTCGGAAGTTGAGAAGTTTGTAGCTTCTGGTCAGCTGGTGGTCAGATTTTTGTAGGAAGCTGGCGGGAGTCACTACTTTGGTCAGAAGTTAACCGGAAGTTAGAAAAGGGTGGGGTATGATGAAATCTTTGTCATAGCTTTGTCAGATGTTAGTCAAGGTTTGGTCTGAAGTTGGAAGGAACTAGGTTTTGTAAAAGATGTTTCCCTGATCATGGTCGATAGTTTGTCAGATGTTGGTCGGGTTTTGTAAACTAAAAGAAGCGGAAGAGTAGGTCGCAGTCTAGTTGGATGTTAGTCAGAAGTTGGTCAGAAGTTGGTCAGAAGTTGGTCAGAAGTTGGTCAGAAGTTGGTCAGAAGTTTGAAGCGTCGCGTGTCTGCGCCGCGGTCCGGATTCAGAATTTTTCGAGCTCTTAATTAATTATTTTTTTCCATGTTTACTTTTTTCATTATTTATGAAGAAAAGCAAATTTATAAGTATTTAGAATTTCTTTCCACAACACCAACAATGAAAAATAGGCAACGCTTCTCGAACATCAAATCAAAGAGGAGGTTGGGTAAGTGTATGTTGAGTGATTTTAATATCGAATTACCTGTTTTTAGAATCTCAATGGAACGCAGCTTACTCACGAACGAATTTCAACGAATCTAGTAACGTTGATGAAAGATCGGAAGAAGTGGAGAGTGATTCGAGTTTTCATATTGACGAAATGAGTTCATCTCGCTATGAAGAAGTTGGGAATAATTGGTCTGTTTGGGAAAGAAGTGATGATGAAGAGGAAATTGATGTGGAATCCAACAATAATGGTGAAGAGGCGAACGTAACAACTTCGTTGGAGGATGCACTTGGCTTCATTGCTTCAGTTTTCGTTCAAAACAATATTTCGAGGAGTTTAGGAAAAGACTTTTTCACTTGCTTTTCTATGATACAACTATTTCCAAATATCACATTGAAAGACATCAAGAAGCAAATCGAGCGATGGGCAGAATGTGACTGCCGGATTTACTCTTACTGTGGATCATGTTCTTCACTACTAACTCAATCCAAAAAGTGCATCAATAAAAACTGTGGAAGGTATTCAGTTTCTCAGGCAAATTTATCTTCAATGAAAACAGTTCTCACATTTTCTCTGCGGCAGCAAGTTGAAGATTTGATTGAAATGGGATGTTTCGACAGGAGTTTATTGACACGGACTATTAATGAACCAAGTTTAAACCGAAGTCTTTCTGATACCCACAGGTATAAGAAGAAATTGGAACTTTGTGAACAAGAACATCCAACTATGCTGACCTTTTTACTATCGATCAATACAGATGGATTCAGAAAGCGTGGAAGTTCACGTGGAGAGATGTGGCCAGTATTTCTAGTCTTACACGACATTTCTCAAGGGAAAGGAAACTTTCGAGAGTATAGTCCGGAACATGTTATTATATCAGCTATCATGAAGAATACTGGTAAACTCTGTCCATCTGATTTTGAAGCACTCCTCGAGAGAATGAATCACGAAATCAAAGAAACAACTGCGAACCCATTAATAATAGAGCTAGATGGTAGGCAATATAGAGTACGGTTGGAGCTGTTTCAATCTGTGCTGGACATGGATGTGAGTTGAAATACTTTTTTCTCCAATAGGAATATAGTTGCAGGCGTCAAGGAAAATTCGAGGATTGCCCAACTGGCTCTCATACGACTCCTGCTCAATATGCAATGTGAAACTTTGAAAAACAAAACATGGACGAACGCTTTCATGGTACTCGGAGTTTGGATCTATGGATTATCATGACAATTGTATTCCAAAAAGTAAGCGCAAGTTCATCTGAACTTTATTCATTAAAACTATATCAGAGCTTCTGAAAACGTGTCTTCCATTTCCATGGAAGGATGGATTCGATGCACTTCATGTTATAATGGAAGGAACAACGAAAGATCTGTTGAAAGACTTGCTGGGAAATGGTAAAAAGAGTGGCACGTCAGTTCGGAAAATTATAAGGATGAATTGGTCGGTTAGTTCTTTAAAAAAAAGACTTGCGAATTTCGAAAATGTTTTAGGAAGCGCTCAACTCTGCAAATATTCCGCGTGGTCGAGGTTCAGCAGCTCTACTGGAACCAATTCAATTGTCAACACGATGTGGATCAGAAGTTCAAGAGGTTCAGCGTTTTTATGAAGACCTACAACAACACAATTTTCAGTTGTACGACTTAGCGATTCCTGTGCTGATAATGTTGTTTCCGTATCCAACGAGGTGGATATGTATGGTCTACTTGCATTGGCTGACAACTAGAAATGTGCTTGATTGGCATGTCTCAGCAGAGAATTGCAACGATATTGAGCAAATTGCATTTTGTCTCCGGGAGCTTGTTGGATCTCATTTTCCATTTCTTTACAGCTTAAAATTTCATGTAAGTTTTTTTTTGTAAATGTTGGTTTTGAAGAAATGCTGTCTTGTAGGTACTAGTGGATCATTTGGTACCATCACTGAAAGAGAATGGAAGTCCAATGCTGTCAAGTGCATCTCCATTCGAAAGAATGAACCAGACTTTGGGAAGAAGTTCAAATTCGTTCACGACACACACACTCGTGAATATTTCTCATAGATTTTTGGCATACAAACAGTCTGTGAAGCACATAAAAAGCCAAGGAAGGATAGAAAAAACAGGATTTCCTGAAACAATGAGAGCAACAATAAATCATTCGCCAGTGGAATCCTTCCATTTGAATATCGATTCGCAGCCCTTAACAGAACAAGAAAGAAATCTATTGATGGAGTCATTCGGAAGTGAAATGGAAAATCTTGTTTTCTTGAGATCCTACAAGAGTAAAAAACATGTTTTTTCAACGAGAAGATGTTGTACAAGCAAGTCGGTTCACAATTGTTTTGTGTACTTTTGCAATCGGATTGGGAGATTTGGATTTGGCTGTTTGGAGCGTTTGTTCAAGAATGGCCCGGATACTTATGGATTGATTCAGATATTTGAAACTATTGATCCTTTTAAGAATATTCGTACATTTTTAGCTAAGCAAGAAAAAGAATCTCGATTGTTCAATACTTGCGAAAAGTCTAATAGTTTTTTCCGAAAGATTGTTAAATCTTCCCTTTCCATTGTTGACATGAGATATTTAGAAGGGTTTCGTATGTATTCTGGAATTCGGCAACAATTCTTATGTATCCCGTTGTTAAATACATCTTAAAAAGCTGTTTCTATTAATTCACTGTTATGTTTCTGGTTTTTTTTTCCATATTTATCTGTCAAAAGATACTCGGGTACACTTTTCCTAACAGATTTCAGATGAGATCAATGATGAGAACCAGAAAAAGTGGTAGACGCCTCACAGAAGAGAATGACAAATCACCGGAGAGAAAGAAAAAGGATACAACAGTGAAGAGAAAACCATTGAAATCTTTGAAAAGTCGTGTTCGCAATGAATCCTGTTATATTCACAAAACGCCAGAAGAAATCATTGAGAAGTACCCAGACCTTGCTCCATATGATATCGAAAAACAACCAGATTCCGATGATGAAAACGATTATGAGGAAACTGCAGCTTCAAAAATGTATCAAAAGATGCCCGAAGATCTAAGCAATTATTATGATGAACAAGAAGACGAAGAAATAGATGAAATAGTTGATAAGCGTACAAATGAAAAGAAGGAGCCAACAAGTTTCAGCATTTCCAAATTTTTGAAAGAAGAAGAGAACATTATGTCGCCAATCGGTATGGGAATCAGTCTATCAATACTTCAATAAATATGTACTTCTTCCAGAAGAGCTTCGAAGTGCTATTGCACGTGGAAGTGTTCTCGAAATCGGATTTCATATTCGCGATGGATTCAGAAACAAATGGCTCACTGAAGTTCAACTGGAGGTTTCAAATAGACATCACTGACAATATAGAATGATTGTTTCTTTCAGGAAATCGCCAAAAACGTGGAACGCCCGAACATTTCAATGATGCAGTTTTTCAATGAGACGGAATCAGCCACGGATGAAGAAAAAGCCGCAATTCAAATGGGACATATGTTTCTTGTGAGTTTAATCCACATGTTCCTCCTTTGTAATTTCTTTTTCAGATCAAGATTTCATTGATGGAGAGCAAGTCATTCGACAAGCTGAAAGCCTCTGTCAATTCTATTTCCTCAACCGTTTCACAAAAGTCTAAAGTGGAAACGTTGTCAAAGAGAACGTTAGATTGCACTCATGTTATTCCAGCAACCGGAAGTTTCCCACAAATGGATTTAACAGCTCACTACAACAAAAGCAATCTGGTCGGAGACTGCTTCGCATCTCAGATGATTCAGTTTCTTATGAAACTTTTCAAGAACGTAAGATTGAAAATCAACTTATCTGAGTATCAAAATTTGTGATATTTAGGCTCTTTCTCCAAAATTCACTATTTGGTACTATTCGTACAGACCAAAATGTGTTCGCCAGACCGACAAACACTTCCTTTCTTTCCCGGACAACATTGCTGATGAATTAGCTAGTGAGAGAAATGTGATACTTTATTGCTCTAACCACATATTCTTTCAGATTTCGCTCTTGATGCCGTGGGAGATTATCTACCGGATCATTTGCTCCATGGTCGTATCGACCCGGATGATCAGTACGAATAAAAAAAAAAAAAAACTTTTTAAAAAACAAAATGTGAATTTCAGGTTTGTCATGTCTCTAAATTGCAACAACAAAGAAAAGGAAGTAGTCCGTCGAAGATCAGAGAGAGCCGACGTTCAGCAAACTATGCAACAAAGCATCGGATACATGCTGTAGGTTTCAAATTTCGAAAAAATCAATCACAATGATCACTTTCAGAAATTATCTTCGCGATTATCATTATTCAATTGAAACGGGAGAACTGGAATTGTGTAAAGTGAGCTTAAACTTTTCAAAATTCTCAAATAATCACGAATTAAATTACAGCTTCGTCAAGATTGTACACGCCACCTCAGTTGGAAAGATGTGAAGATTTTCAGAGCTGAATGTCGAAAAACATCTTGTGACCCAGATGACTTCTCTCCAGAAGACATAATCGGATAGTGAGTTTGTTTCACCGTTTCTTAAACAAAACTCAATAAACTATTTGCAGCGGTAGCCGATCCAATGGAATCAATGGTTCAGCGAAGTGACTCCCGCGAATGGAATAATCGATTAACATTGAATTTTTCTAATTTTACATTGTTAACTTGTTTTGTTATTAATAAATATGTTGTTGTTGTGTTCCAAATTAGAGTTTTAGTACTAAACGGGGTCAGGAATTGGTCGGATGTTGAGCGCAACCTTGTCGTATCTTGGTCAGACTTTGGTCTGATCTTGGTCGACTTTATCATATTTCCAAACCTCCATCTGACCAACATCCGACAAGAAGCTGCCAAACGTCCGACCAAAAGTTGCCAGCGACGACCGAGTGATAATGACGTTTTTTCGCAAATTTCTTTTTTCAGAATGCAACTGCGAAAAGTCTGCAGAAACTTCAAAAACATCATCGATGTCCAGAACGCTCGAGAAAAGAAGTTGATAATCGACTACTACTTGGAATACGTTCAGATTCAAATGGAAGGGAAAATAATCTACTACTGCCCAACTAAAAAAGGATGTTCAGTAGATGTGAATTTGGGAGGAAGATATAATTTGGGAGGAAGATACAGTGATATGTTCTTCAAGGGAAGAAACTTTGTCAAAATGGCATTCGGTCATATCGAGTACTTGCTGAAACTTCCAAATCTCAAATTGGATGAATTCGGGATGGACGATGAAGATATAGATGAAGAGGCTGAACAACAAGTTTATTTAAAAGGATCGGGAAGCAACTCGAATTTTTTGGGTTATGTAGATGATGAAGACAGTGATGATGGTGATGAGGAAAGTGCAAAAGTAATCAAACCTCACAATCGAATCGATTCGATGAGGATTATTGCTTTTTTGGTGGCAGTTCTGGAATCATTGAGTCATCAAATTCATACGAAATCTATCTCATTCGATTCAATAATAGTTGAGGATATCGCTCGTATCGTGAAGTGTTGTAAGCCTGGAGTTCTGGAGTCGATCAAATTCGAGGATCCTTACGACGGAAGGGATGAAGAACATGAGAAGATATTAGTTGAATCAGATCAGTGGAAACTGGCGGTGGATCGATCTGTGGCGGTCGATTTCAGCTGTATATCATTTTTCCTCCGTCATTCTGATACAATCAAATTCACGTTTCATGAACTGATACCCGATGAAATTGTACGGGTCAGAGAGGTAACTAAATTTGTAGTTTCCCAGTCAACACTCCTATATTTGCAGACCATCTATTCCATTCCGAACTTCAAGCATTGCCGCATCTCTGCTTACTCGTTTTCATACTGGGAGGGAGAATTTTCTTTTGAGGATATTTACACAGCTCTTGGATCTTATACACAAATTACCGAATCTCCCGAAAGAAGAACTTATAAGATCCCAGATTCGGAAGGAACCCTGGAATTCGTATTCGAAAATCCGTCTCGCTGTCCTAGAATTGATATAAGAAAGATTTAGTGAATTTTTCCTGATAAAGTGTTCTTTCAAATGTTGTTTTTTTTCAGTAAATTGTTAGAAATGATATAGAAAATAACTTCCTTCTGGCATCTGAAATGATAGTCTATTTCTAAAGTCTTGAGCTTTACTGGAGTTTTTGGAAAAAAATTTTTTTAATACCAGACTGCCGCGCCTTCGGCGCTTCAGTCTTGTTTTGTTCGCCGCTTCACCTTTTGAAAAATGATGTTCGCGGCTTCGCCGCTCACTATCACTAAGGTCACGGTACTTTTCTAAATCCGTGAATCTTTTGATGCCGAAAACGAAAATATATATACTATTATCACTATTATATGGTGAGTTTTTCTTCCAGGTGAAGGATAGAGCCCTCAATTTACCGGCGAAACCTAGCAACTGGGATCAGCTAATAGATGAATAAATGAATGATTACTCTATATTTTCTCTGGAACAGAAAAGGAAAAGTCATCTCAAATTTGGTCGGCGAGTGTCGATGCCCAAAAAAAGAGATTAGTGACAGCAAAAACGAGAAAAATGTGGGAAATGGGAAAAAGCGAAAAAAAGAGAAAAGGATTATTTTCAGAATATTGCTTGTTGTTTTTTCGTTTTGTTTTCTTTTGTCGAAAAATATTTCATCAACTTTTATAATTTTGAGAGTTTTTTTCATACAAGTTGACATAAGTCTTTATGGGGAGCCCCAAACAGTTGACATTTCAATCCATCAAATTTGTTTATACTCATATCCCTCTACTCCTATTTTTTTTGTAAATTCATTTCTACCAATCCATTTATTCATTCCAATTTTACTACTTACCAGGCGGTCCTGAAATTAAAAAATAAAGGATGGGTTGATAGTTGCAAGAGGAGTGAAAAAGTGAGAAAACACAACAACACGGAATAAGGAATTGAACGAAAATTAGCACGTTTTCCCTTCGTTTTTCATCTTCTCTCCCCTGTGTCTTGTTTGTTATTTGTAGGTTTTTTCTTCTTGAACAAACTTTTCTGGATCTCCAGGTTTTCATTGAAATCTTGAACAAAATTCAGGTTGTGGTGAGTTATGAAAACTCGAAAACTGGTTCATTTTTGTTCAGTTTTCAAGAGGAGTTGATAATTTTGTTGGTAAGTCACCCTTAAACTATGACAGATCACTTTCTTTTTTATACAAAATGTATAATTTTATCTTTTCTTGATCAAAAAATGAAAAAAAGAAACCTGTCATTTCCAGTTAGACATGTCTAAATAAGAAATTTTTGAAATATCAATTTGTTTTTTTCTTTTCTTGACATTTCCTCAATTTTCTTCCTTTTTCCGAAATCAAAAAGAACTGAAATTTGATATTGAAACCCCAAAGCTCCGCCCAACATAAAATGAACTACAGTAGTTTTCATTGTTTCGTTGTCCAATAGCTTTGCATAATTCAGAAGTTCTCCATTCTCATCAGTAGTTTTAGAGAACAAAAATAGCTGAATAAACCATTATATTCCCTTTCCGTCTCATTTTGCTTCTCTTCGACATTCCTTCTGTGCTGCATCTCATTTTGGATTGCAGCTCAATTAGTTTCTGAGTTTTAGTCAGTCATGACAGAATCAGCTTTGTTGAGATTTGTCAGAAAACTATCTGTAGACGATTTGGAAAGATTTGAGAATAGATCAAGTATTCAAAATTAAGATTCTGGGGTAGGAATTATATTCTCATGGCCGGCAGTCGCTTTTTGATCAGCTGGAAACATTCAGAATTTTATTCCAGACGACATTTCGTGCTGAAATTTCTTATTAGTTGCCTCTTTTCCCCTTTGTTCTCAAATGATGTTCCCATGACATTTCGCAAATTTTCAATTTCCCTCTTCTCCCCAAAAATCACGTCATCCATCTCCAAAAATATGATAATCCGAACGTCATCGTCCTTTCGCTCTGGTCCTTTTCCCCAATTATATCATCTCCCATTTGCTGCTCTTTCCATACGACCTTCTCCTTTTCAATGCGACCAAATAAAATAAATGGACCACGACGAAAAAAGATGCAAAGAATCTCAAAAGAAGAAAATTTGTGTGGAGGAGAAAAGGACATAATATTTATGGATAAAAGAAGGGAGAAGGGACCTCCTTCGTTTTCAATAAGAGCTCCAATTTGAATGGATTGTGTCGTAGAGAAGGGGTCACGAAGAGAGAGAGTGAATCTTTGTAAATGTACTTCCCCTTTCTTCTTCTTTTTTTGAGACGACTTCTTTTTTGTATTGGCTAACGAGTTCTTATCTTGACCCCTCAATCTTGATTTATTTCTGGTAGTTTTTCATAAAAGTTTGGCTTGGAATAGAAAGGCTAGAGCAGGAATTTGAGAAGATTTATGGGCCTCAAGATTGTTTTAGTTTCCGCTTCCATCAAATATTAGGTATAGAATTTTCGTAATTTTCTAAACTTTTCTGCTTAGAGACAGACTTAGCCGAGTTTTTTTTCAGTTGCTTGCCTGATCAATCGGCATTTTTGGATACTGTGACTGAAGTACTGCCCAAAAAGAATCCGCAGCAGTTTTCGGTCAACTTGGAGGGCAATTGTGACCGTTGCTTTTTTATGACATGCCCTCAAAGTCGTCTAAAATTTTTTTACCGAAACTGCAAAACACGCATTCTTTTTGGCCAGTAATCAAGATAATGTTATACGGTAGTGTTTCTAGTTCTCTGACCTTATCGTGAAACCATATAATTTTCCTCAAGCTGCCCAAGATGGGCTCAAGAATTATTTGAAATATGCAAACCCAATTTGCCCTTCCTCCCCTCCCTACTCCCCAGTCTGATCAAAGTCTCAAGTGTTGGTGTGGTCCTTCTTCAAAAAGGGAAAGAATCTCAATAATCAAAAATCCATCTTTTTCATAGTTGAAATATCTTCTGAAAATATGTTTACTCTTTCTCACGAGGGGAACCTTCTGAAAACTTCTTCTTCTTTTTTCCTTCAGAAGCCACACCTACTCCCTTTTTCCATTCATAAAATGCTCTATTTTCAACTCTTCTATACTCAACTCAAAACTCTCAGTCAGCCAGCAACAGCCACTTATCTTTTCATAAATATATCGAGGGAATAGAGTAGAAGATGAGGGGTTGCTCAGTATTTGTATTGGGATTTTTTTTTTTGAAAAGAAGGTTCCTGATGGTATCTGGAAATGATTCTTCACCATTATACTGGTATAGACCGGCGCTATAATAAAACTGCACCCATGCCCGTCTGGCAACAAAGTTACAAAGATGCTGTCACTAGCAGAACCGAATGGCGCTCTATTCAAGATTCCTCTTGGCCCACAGCTCAACAAAATCATCCCATCACTTTTCTAGAAATCCCAAATAGAATCACAAAACTAATAGACATTTTATTGACTTGTAGTATGGAAATTGCCCAATTTCCTGCTCAATTTCCGGTTTGCCCCTTCCCAGAATCTTCCCATTCTTTCCAATTTTCCCTCAAGCGCCTCTACAAAAACTTTCTTCTACCGGACATCCGGACAAACCTATGACATCAAGCCCCGCCCCTTCTCCACTTATCTCCATCCCTTCCAGCTCATTGAATTCTCTTTTTTCTAGACATAAAAACCAAAAAATATTGGTGCACTTTGTCTCTATTTTGTTTCCTCAAATTTCCTCTTTTTATGTCATTTTCTGAGATGTAGAGGGGTCTTTATGTATATGTCACCATAGTATCAAATTACTTTGTCTCCTTCCTTGACGAGACAAGAGCATCTTGACTCTTTCCTTCTATTTTTACTAGTAAATTGACTCTTTTTTGAGTTTCGATGGAAAAAAACTGTTTTAAAGAGTGACGAATTCAGATGCTATTTTGTGCTTTCTCTCTATCCATTTTTTCACCACCGAAATTCGTTTCAAATAGAAATCGAGTTACCAATTCGATTCTCACTCACTTTGTCTCTGATTGTTTTTGCTTTCTTTTCATTCGAATTTCGTTCTTCTCTCCCTTTTTCCTTGACACTTTGTAAACAAAAAAAATGCATTTTTTGCAGAAATTTGATTTTGTACATAGCTTCCGGCTTTTTTTGTAGAGGCTAGTAGTATGGTAAGAGTATTGAAGGTTTTTGAAAATCTTGATTGTAATTTTTCAGCCAATTCTAGGAAAAGAATGGTACAAGGGTTCGAGGGTAAACAAACACCAGCCACTAATGCTTTATGAGTGAGTTTATTCTGTTTGTCCGGATATCCAGATGTTGAATCTTTCCAGAGATATCTCCCATGGATGTGAACGTTTCGCTGTGCCAGTCTTCTCAAATCCAACATTTTTCATGGATACTCTAGTCTTTGACACCTTCAAATACACATCTAGAATCATTGATAACACTGGAAGTTTAGCTTCTAGAAGTGCCACGCCCACTTTTGTAAGTTCTCCTTTTCCTCCTCTTCCTATCTCAATTACCTTCTTCCAGGTATGCCGATGTGCTGGCCAGTGCTCAAAACATTGTGAGTGCTCATCGGGAGTCTATGGTGCTGGGGGTACTGTAGAAGATATGGACCAATTGATGTGGGATACTGTACGAGAATGCAATGAGAATTGTGAATGTGCACTGTGGTGTGGGAATAGAGTGGCACAGAAAGGAGCGATGCATCCCGTGGAGGTAGTTTTCAAAGTTTTTCCTTCAAAAATAACCATTGAAATACAGATATTTGCCCGTGATCCTTGGTGTGGTTGGGGTGTCCGAGCATCTGTCGATATTCCGTTCGGAACTTTTGTTGGAGAGTACACAGGAGAGCTAATAGATGACGAAGAAGCCACTGATAGACATGATTCTACGTTTTTATTTGAGACAAGAGTAGTGAGTTATTCAAGGTCAATTTCATAATAGAATTTTTCGATTTAGGGGTCTGAATCACTTACTATTGATGCCAAATACTCTGGGAACTATACAAGATTCATAAATCACAGTTGCTCGCCCAATGTGAAAGTAAGTATCTCCTTCAACACTGCGACTGCGGCCGCGGTCGTGAATTCTTGTTACTTCGGTTCCAGAAGTTACGGAGTAGACGGTCCGAAGTTCGGTTCATATATAATATGACGGTTGACCACGGTCTGTCTTATTCACAGGCCGTGCTTGCTTTTCACAGCTTTCATTTAATTGATATCCAGCAAAAATGCTTAATGTTTCAGGTAGCAAACGTAAGTTGGGACTATGACGAGATCCAACTCATTCATATGTGTTTTTATACTGATAAACTGATTAAAAAAGGAGAAGAATTGACGATAGATTATGGAGAAGCGTGGTGGACGAACAAGGTAAACCAATGAAAAAATAGAATTCTCGAGAAATATAAAACTTTCAGAAGTTTGCATGTATGTGTGGATCGGCAGAGTGTAGATATAAAGCAAAGAACAAGAAGTTCGGATAGGGCAATCAACTGTGATAATTTTGTTTATCTTACTGCATTTCTACTGTAAAATCTGGGTGTTTATGTAAATAAAATTGTACATTTTCTGTTCAACATTTTATTGAGGAAAGAGATCTTAAAATGAATCCTCACAGAAGAAAAAAAAGAAAATTAGTGATTTAAGCGGAACTGCTGGTTCCCTGGGCATCCTTCTTGGCATCCTTCTCCTCGGCAGCTTTCTTCTCAGCTGCCTCCTTATCAGCCTTCTCCTGAGCTTCTTGAGCTGCCTTCTCGGCGGCCTCATCCTCCTCATCAGTTGGAATTTGGAAAATGATGCGCATCTCTTCTGGAGACTTTCCCTTTACCATATCGGCAACCTTCTTGCAAGAAACGTCCAGAAGTTTCTTGATGTTGAGGTAGTTCGCAGCACAAATCAGATTGAAGAGTTGCTCACTGGTGATGTCCATGAGTTTGGCATCGAATTCTGGGATCTCAACTTTCTTTGGAACAGAGTCATCATCCTCTGGAATCGGCTCTCCCTTATGGTGTTCGCACCACTTGAACACCAGTTTCAAAGTTTCACCATCAACATTCTCGATTGGAATGGCAGGCTTTTGCTCAACATCTTCCGCGGTATAACCCATGGTTGTGACGAGGCGTTGCAAGGTCTCAGACTGCTGGATTGCCAGTTCACTGACTCTGATCTCTACGTCATCATTTCCTGCAATACGGTAGTACATTCCCTCCGGAGCAGCGGCATTGGCAACGACTGGAGCAGCTTCAGCAGACATACTCGACGATTTTTTTGAAGATGAATCGATCTGAAAATTGAAGAATTAGGATGAGAAAATAGAAGGGAAGAGACGAAAGCATGAAAAAAGGAATGATAGTTCGGTCAAAAGAAAATCATTGGTCTAAAGGGAATGGGAACCTAAAACAGTGAAAAGAGGATAATTAGCAGTATCGACTGAGCCCGCCAAACCAAACGACAGAATGGACACCACAAGAAGACGATGGGTATTAGAGAGGGGAAGAGGAGAGGAGAACCATACACGGTGAGGTCAGGAGGACAAGATGAGGGTTCTACCCAGCTGCCTCTCTTTCTATACACAAGGTAGGAGAACCCATTTTTGTCCCAGAAGCATTATGTTGTCCTGACCATCTGGAGAATTCTGAGGAGAACACTCGAGAACCTTCTCGATTCTTATCTTTGGCGGGAGAAAATAACTTTTGAAATTGAAGAATTAGTGGAAGGAAGAGAGAAAGGGAATGATAATGAAAGTGAAACTGGAGAGGGAGCAATAGAAAAAAAATGAGCACATTAATGAAATGAGGGAGGACGGTCTTTTCGAAAATGGTGATCGTCGAATAAACGATATGAAGATAATTGTATAATTGGAGTGGATAAGGTTGCGAGAGGGTAATGACACCACGGCGAATCAAATCAATGAACACTATTCTCCTGAAGATTCCGAGTTCCAAAGAAACTGGACGAATCGTACAGAGAAACCAGGGCTCCATCGATTTGACCTCACAAAAAAACGAGGGGAAATGAGGAAAGGGGAAAAAGGAGAAGGTCACGACTGCTCTCGATGAGAACAGGAGGGTGGAATGATGGTTCTGTCTTTGTGAACGCACTCCACACACCCATTTTTTCGCGTGAGGACCACACATCTTCTTTAACATCTTCACACATCTTCTTTCTTCCACATCTTTAACATCTTCTTTCTTTCTTTAATCTTTATTTTCCTTTAAAGTGATGTCATAATTGGTCAGCTAAAATATGATTGGTGGCATTTTTTGTGATTACTGTATTCCTGATGGATGTGATGTGAGTCTAAAATATATTCAACTTTAAAAATTGAACAGATTTATTCAGAAAAAAGTAATGGATGTCAACTGCATGAAGTAAACCATTTCAATTGTTCACAAACACTTTGGAATTCTCATTCGACAAGGAACACTTTAGTTTTGTGTCATCTTATCTCTTATGAAGAATCATAGCTTCCAGATTGTGAGGAAATGTCAAGAAGTGCAATTTGTTGTCTTGGATCTTTAATTTCTCGTAATGGTGAACGATTTACCGTGGCAATGTGGGAACAGACATTGTCATTGATGCAAAATTTACTTTCCTCTTCGTTATCTTCTGATATCCAGTCGGCCATTCTATATTATTTGCGCGCGAAATTCAAAATAATTTTTTCGAATCTTTATTCATCTACTATACTCAAAATAAATCATACAAATCACGAATCACAATGTCCCTACACATTTTCATCACATTTTCATCTCAATGCATGCCAGTTGAATGATTTGATCGATTGCAAATAGTAGTGGTTCAACATCATACTCCTGAAACCATATTCGTTCTCGTTTGGATAACCATTTTAAAACGCTACCAGTTTCGAGTCAAAGCTATTATCACGATTCTTGACCGAAGAGAAGCTTTTGTCGTCAAGCGAGAATCCCAAATCCTCTACAAATCTGCGGAAGTGTAGAATGAGGACTTCCACAGAGGATTTTGGATTGCCATTAGATTTACATGTTGTCGTTGAATTCTCAGCACTCACGTAGACGGACCAAGTCATCATACTCATTATCAAGTGAAGGGTGTGGGGGTTCAACTGTAAAAGACTATGGGATGCATGAAACGAAATAAGTAATATTGTACCTGGGTTCTGCGGCTTTTGGGGTTTCTCAGCTCCTTTATTTTCTTCTCGATCTCTTCGGTTTTTGAGTCGTCTGAAGGAAAAAGACTCTCCATGAATGCCTTCGTTTGTCCGAGAAGTTGATATATTGATACTTCCGGTGTCACAGAAGCCTCCTGAGCTGAGTTATTCAATTTCAATTGTTGTATTTTTAATTCAAGTTCCAAGATCTTGCTGTTAGCTGCCAAAAGCAATTCATCATCTTTTATCTGGATTAGTCTTATATATTTACTCTCTGTTAGCTCCCTTTCGAGTTTCTCAATCGTCTCCTTCTCCTCCTCCATCCTCCAAATCTGATTTAGGTGCTCCAGAAGAGGGGACAATACGTTCTCAGTGTCTTCCGGTTCAACTGGAGGCGTCGTCGTCACTTCCATTTTGTTCTCTTCCATTGCAGATGGTAAATTTCAGGTTCAACGATTGAAGAAATAATTTTGAAATCTTTTTTTTCCAATTTGTTCTTCCTTTCCCACGTCCTACCGTAACCATATCTACACGTTCACGTAAATTATTATTCTGTTTTTCGTAAAATTGTACTTTTCTCATTTTCTCTGGAGATAGAGTACCTTGTAAAGGAAAAACGAAGTGCGTATAAAGGTGTATTTTCCATGAGTACATCATTCATCTTTACCATTATTCTCACATTCCTTCATTCTCTCTCTCTCTCTCTCTCTCTCTCTCTCTCTCTCTCTTTCCTAATGAAGGAAATAGTTTGAACAGGACATGTGACAGCTGACAGACTATCGACGCTGGCTGATTGTACCACAGCATTTCTTATGATTGGAAATATGATTGGTGGCATTTTCATTCAACCATTAGCCGACAAATATGGTCGTTTGCCGGTGTTTGTGGTTACTGTATTCCTGATAGCTGTGGTGTGAGCCTGAAATATATGAAACATTTCTGAAATCGGACTGATTTATTCAGAAACAATAACGGATGTCAACGGCATGTAGTTATGCAATGCCAAAAGTAATCGAGATATCTTTCAGTCACTTCTCACGTCTAGATGATTCAATCATTTCAAATGTTTTCAAACAGTTCGGAATTCTCATTCGACAAGATACACTTTACTTTTATGTCATCTCTAATGAAGAATCATAGCTTCCATATTGTGAGGAAATGTCAAGAAGAAGTTCTTTTAACCACAAATGTTGTTATTAATTTTAATATACAATATTGAATTATTATCTCCACAATTTTTTCGAATTTCATACATCAAATCAACTGAATACTATGCTAGTGTTCTGTTGATAACTCTCCGAATTTATTCTTTTCAGCTTGGGAAGCTTAGAAGCTAGGACAAATTATTAATTACCGTAAATACTGTTATAGAAGCCCATGGGCTTCTATTTTTCAAAGGCGTCCATAGGGTGGGCCTTAATTACAGATGGGCTTCTATTACAGTATTTACGGTGAAAGAGATGATCCAGAAAACAGCAACATTGTTAGGTTAGTACTGTAAGAACCAGATATATTTTTTTCCAGCTTTCATCATTTTTCCTCATCTTTTATTCCCCTCCCACAATCGTTTAGGACCCTTCTAATTCGATCCATCTGCCATCATCATGTCAACTTTTCATCTCTTGCTTTTCCTCTCTTCCCTATCTCTAAAACTCCCAATTATCCATGATATTTCTCTCTTCTCGTGGATTTCTAAACGGATGGGTTACACTTGTATCCGCTATCTCTCTTTCACCAACTCCTCTTTTTTTGCCATGAGGTCCTCTTTTTTGATTTCTTGAATATTATTATTTTTGAATTTGTTTTTTGAGAATAAAACATTTTCTTTTGAAAAAATATCTATATATTTTCAGTTTGAGGTAGATAAAACTGAAAAATGAAGCGCCAGAATATCAGAACTCTATCACTTATTGTTTGTACACTCACATATCTACTGGTTGGAGCAGCTGTTTTTGATGCTCTGGAGACTGAAAACGAGATTTTGCAGGTATGATTTTTACTTGAACTATTCCAAAAAAGTAATCTAAATCTTCTGCTAATTTACACACCGATCATTCCGATTTTATGACCACCACTACACAAGATTGTGTAATCAGATACATGAGCGAATGTAAAACGGAAGATTTATGAATATCACGGAGGACCGAATGAATTGATGAATTCTACTCACTACTTTTTCAGAGGAAACTAGTCCAGCGAGTACGAGAAAAGCTGAAAACGAAGTATAACATGTCGAATGCAGATTATGAGATTTTGGAGGCTACGATTGTGAAAAGTGTGCCACATAAAGCAGGATATCAATGGAAATTCAGTGGTGCTTTCTATTTTGCCACAACAGTTATTACAACTATTGGTGAGGATTTCTTAAACATAACGATCGATTCTTATGAAATTTAAAAAAAAACTTTGATTTCGGAAATTTTGAGTGCATATTATCGTACAAAAATATAAGAAAAATATTCATAGTTTTCAGTTGATATTAGGGTGATTTTGAGCATGCTCTACACAAAAAACATAATTTGGCGACTCTAAAAACTGTTGGGTCAATTGAATATATCTCGAACTTTTTTGTAGTTGACACCTTTCTTGTACAATTACTTTCCTGGCGGATAGAGCTCGTTCGATGAAGGATATGTGGACTCCAGAAAAATATTTGGGATCCATAACTATTCAAGTAAAACTTTTCCCCAAAACCATTATCAACACTTTCCAGGTTACGGTCACAGCACGCCTATGACAGATGCTGGAAAAGTGTTTTGTATGCTTTATGCCCTTGCTGGAATCCCTCTTGGTTTGATTATGTTTCAGAGTATCGGTGAGTTTTCATCCCCAATTCTTATTCTCCATTATTCTCCTTTTTAGGTGAACGTATGAACACATTTGCTGCTAAACTTCTTCGATTCATCCGAAGAGCGGCTGGAAAACAACCAGTCGTAACTTCTTCCGATCTCATTATTTTCTGTACTGGTTGGGGTGGACTTTTGATTTTTGGAGGTATCCTATTTTTGAAAGGACCTGTAACTGAAAAAAAAGGAATTACAGGCGCTTTCATGTTCTCATCATATGAGAATTGGACATATTTCGATGCGGTCTATTATTGTTTTGTGACACTGACTACAATTGGTATGTCTCTTCCAAGATGCCCCTAGTTATATTGATTCTTCAGGTTTTGGTGATTACGTGGCACTTCAAAAGCGTGGATCTTTACAAACTCAACCAGAATATGTGTTCTTCTCCCTTGTTTTCATCCTTTTCGGACTCACTGTCATTTCTGCCGCCATGAATCTTTTGGTACTCAGATTCCTGACGATGAATACAGAAGATGAGAGGAGGGATGAGCAGTGAGTTTCGTTTTTTCAGTTTTGATTATCTGTTGAAGTTTTCAATATTTACTACACAAAGTTGTTTCCAGAGAAGCAATTCTGGCAGCTCAAGGACTTGTTCGAGTTGGTGACCCGTCCTGCGATGATGATTTTGGAAGACTACCATTATCGGATAATGTTTCGGTGAGTATTATGAGTGTTCCAAAAATATTTTCATCTATTTTTTTCAGCTCGCCTCATGCTCTTGTTATCAACTTCCTGATGAGAAATTGCGACACAGGCATCGGAAGAATACGGAGCATGCTCATGGTGGACCACCCACGTTCACAGGGATGACCACACGACCCAAATTTTGATTTTTAAAAATGGAGTTTGTTTAGAATAAGGATCTCATTTTTACATGAAAACAATTTTCATAATGAACGTTTTTACAATCGCCCCCCTGTTTTTCTATCTGCATTTTCTTAATGTCTGATTTCGTGTTGAAAATTGGATCAGGAGGTGTCAAAACATCTCTTGTTTAATTCAGTTACAGCACTGTTGTTTCAGAAGAAACCATCTGAAATTGTAAATCTAATCCTGAACGCCCACAAAAAACACATCATGGATTTGGAAATGATATTTGACATCAGGCTTTTCCCGGCAATCGCGATTCATATGGGTAGGATCAAAACGAAATCCCTAAGGATAATGGACAACATGATGGTTTTAATTTAGATTGAGATGACTTTGTTTGCATGAAATATTAGTTAAATGGCACTGGAAACTCGCAGGGTTTTCAACTGAATGACGTTCTGTACATTCAGAAGTTACTCGAATCCTTCATAATGATAGAGGTTTATTGGCTCTTTATGAACTGAGCGGTGTTTTGAAAAATACAGCGGTGTTTAAAAATACAGCGGTGTATTGAGATTTTAGCGGTGTAAACGCGACAGCACGGCGGTGCAAAGAAAAAAACAAAATAGCGGTGTATTGGTTGAAATGGCGGTGCAAAGAAACGAAGTCACCTGGACGGTGCAATAGCTATTTCAGCGGTGCAAACAAATATTGGTTCTTATCCGAAACCCGGTTATTTATTTCTTTTTCGGGAACCATCAAATGATACGGGACTTTTTTTTAACCGGATAGAAGACGCTTGGAAATACCCAGGGCCTATGGAAATACCCGGGATCATGGAAATATCCGGGACAAATTTTTAAAAGATAGAGGACCCTTGGAAATTTCCGGGACCTACGAAATATGCGGGACCCAATATAACTTTTCCGGGACTATTCCGGTTCGTTTTTTGCTCTGCTTGGGCCGTGTGTTTCCTAAGCCTTTTTCAATAGTAGAGTTTTACGCTTTCGAGGGTTCAATTAGTTGGCCCACTATCAAAACAGGCTTAGGGAACACAACAGAAATGCTTCTTAGAGCAGAAAAAATCTATAATAGAAACTAGAACAGAAAACTAAAAATCAACAGAAAAGTATAATGCTGGAAAAAATATAATTATCATTATGAGATTTCAAATGCACCGCTGTTTTCCGCCATTACACCGCTATTTTATCAATTTTTGGCCTTCACCGATTGCACCGCTGAAGCAACTTTTTTTTAAACACCGCTGTATTAAGCAACTTTTAAAAACACCGCTGAAATTTCAATACACCGCTGTATTTTTAAACACCGCTGTATTTTTCAAAACACCGCTCAGTCCATAAAGAGCCGGTTTATTTTGGATAACGTAATCTTATTGATATCAGAAAAGTCAAATTTCTCAATTTTGATCGAAAATCCAAACTCTA
Source organism: Caenorhabditis brenneri (assembly GCA_000143925.2). NCBI lineage: Eukaryota > Metazoa > Nematoda > Chromadorea > Rhabditida > Rhabditidae > Caenorhabditis > Caenorhabditis brenneri. The sequence continues at coordinate 45,215 of GL380452.1, forward strand.
CATTCAGAACCTTGATTTACAGATTTTAATATATGTTAAACGAACCATTTCTCCCACCACAAAACTCCAATTTTTCTCCAATTCAATGAAAAATAAAAGCCAGAAAACAATGAAACATGATTTATTTCAAAATCATCAACTTTTCTTTTTTTTTGTTCCGTTCATAAAGATAATGTGATGTTGTTGTTATAAAAAAGGGGGTGTCTTTACAATAAAACGCTCGCCTGCGATGATGATGATGATGATGATTGATGATGAGAAATAAAGGATGGAAACAAACTATCGATTTTTGAGGAAACTGAATACAAAATAACTGCAAACTTTTGAGAAAAAAAGAACTGAATTGAGAGAGAAAGAGAAATTTTGTCAAATTTGAGATTATTTTGACCGGAAGAACCATTGAGAAAGGACAGAGATTTAGAAATACGGAGAGAGAGAAATGGGTGCTTGCTTGAGTGTTTGGTGACGAAACCAATTTTACAAAAAAAAATAAACAAAAAATTTTTGAGAGATGAGAAACGGTTTTTGTAAGTTAACATGTGCTGATCCTGGATGGAGATTGTTGAAACCAAACGGGGGGTTCTCCATGACGCATCATCACTGAATCGATCGTCGTCGTCGCTTCAGAAGACAGCTGAGCGGCGAGAATTCACAGTCGTTCCATCCGTATCCGTCACCACGTTTCTCTGTGAGCAATTCGAATTGAATTCCTGGCTCCACACCGGAGTATGATTGTAACTGGAAATTGAAAAGGTGGGAGTTAGTGTAGAAAAAGTTGACACTATTCTTCGAAACCTATGCTTTTTTAGTTTTTGTCATTGACTTTAACTGAAATAAGGTGATGGGTTCAAGATAATAAGAAACAAATCTGGAACACCGTTACTAATTGAAGGCATCGAGACTAATGGCCTAAAACTTCAGAAGTAGCTTTTTGGAAAGGAATCACTGAGCAAAAAAAAATCAGATTTTTGAAACAAGTTGCCTGGTACATAATTTCTTATACTATTATCGTTTTTAATTTAGTTGCATTAATATTATTGGAGCGTTTCTCTAGCAGCTCTAGAACTACTGATAGACTTGGAGTAACTGACAGGTCTACACCGCTGCCTTGGATCACACTGAGCACGTAAACCGTAAATACTGTAATAGAAACTTATCTTCAATAGAAGGAGCCTTCCTGTAATAGAAGCCCGCCCCTCTAGATTTGGCCTACTTTTGCTGTGATTTTTGCGATATGATTTGCATTTTGCACCAACTTTCGACGTTTTTGCAAAATTTTGGTTGTCTTTTGTATCCATGAAACTTTACCGAGTTCAATCTTGCACCATTTTGAACCTTGCAACTTCGTTTTTGACCTCTCTCTCTTCCAATTCTTGCTCTTTTCTAGTTACGTTTTCTCTCTAAAGACTAATTGCTCTCTCATCTAATCAAAAAGTCATAAAGAGAAACATTTGTGTCATCTTCCTTCCCCACCCCCTTCCTACTACGTCTTGTCAAGTTTCATACATCAAAAATGCTTCGATTAATCGTCCTCACCGCCCGTTAATTTTTGCTCCTAATTTCTACGTATTCCTTTCTATTTTTATATGTCGACCGCAATTTTCTTCGTCCGACAGACAAAAGAGGGCACAAATTACGTCATAAAACCAGCGAGAGCTTTTGGCTTTCAGGGGCCTTTATTGCCCATTTTTACTGACCGATTTCACATTTTTTCGACGTTTTTATTAGTTTGCACAGGCTGGCTTTTTACTTTGTTTTTCTTGGGAAAATGGAAATGGCAAGGCGAAATACGGGGGACGGAGAATGACAAAAAAAAGTATGTATAATTTAGAGAATGGCTAAACTAGGTATGAGAGTAAAACGTTTCGGGATTGGGAAGAAGGATAATTTGAATGGCAAAGAAGAAAAAGGTTTTTTTTGGAAAGGTGAGACCATGGAAGTGTGTGGGAAACAAGAGAAAGAATGGGATAATGGATAATGGTGGAAGGGGTTTTTGGGGAAAAAATGGATGGGAAGGGTGAGTTGCGTGATATTTGGGGAACCCATTCTGAGTTACTGTAGTTTTTTCATTAGATTGTTATTTACCAGAGCCAGGGTTACCCAAATCTGACAAAATCTTATGACACTCTTACTAACCCTCAGTGATACTTTATCTAAAGTTATTCTGGTTCTCGAATCCTGAGCAAGACTCTTCAGAAAATGCTCCAAAATGATATTCCCAGACTTAAATCCATAGGATCCCCTATCTCACCTGTGGAATTGACCTTCCGGCGTTAACCTGTCCCAACATCATTGATGAGGTGGCGACGAGAAGAAGAACGAAGAGAGTTGTGGAGGAGGTCATCTTGGATAGAATTTTCAGATAATGATGTCTTATTGTGAGACACGGGAGAAAGTTGTGCACGCGTGAGGGAAGGGAAAGCGCGCAAGGAATGCCGTCAAACACGCCCCTTTTTGCGACGAAACCTTTCTTGGAATGGGCGGAGTCGTAAAAGGGGCGGAGCCCTCAAATATCACACAATTTACCCTTAGAAGAGGGGGTGGATGGGGGAGGGGGATTAAGGAAAAAATGGGAAATCGAAAGAATTCAGAAGAGGAAATACATACACAAAGAGAAAATGACTGGAAAAAAAGAAAGTGAGAATCTACCAGACACGGCACTTATCACGTGGATTCATTCGACTTCCCGGAGCACAGTTGTAGGCTTTTGCGAAATCGTAACTGTTCGATAGTGGACCTTTGACTCTGAAAATTAGAAGGAATCGTGTTGGGAAATGGTCTTTTGGGCATAACAATATAACTGTGCGCTCAGCATGTCTTGAATTATTTCTGATCAATTTCAAAAGTGGTAGAACATGACAGTTACCAAAATTTTTTTGCATTTTGCATCAGTTTGTTACAGCCCACATTGTTCATTGACTCTATACTAATGTATTACAGCAAAAACATCGCGCACTGCAACATCCTGATCCAAAAATGCAGGTAAAACTCTCAAATTTTTTTTCAAAGTTTTCCTGTGCAGCCATTCAAATGGGAAGGCATTCTATCGGGCGTGTGGGAAATTAACGTAAGCTTCTTCGTCATTTCCTACTCTGGATGCTGAAGTGGGATGGTGCAGCTCAATTAGAAGTTAACGACACCATACCCAACTTTCTGGTTTTTTTTTTAAACCGAGACACACGCTGGGTTAGCGTTTTATCTGATAGTAATGAAACAGTTTCACATAAATTCATCAAGACATACGCAAACTGTCTCGAAGAGTTACAGTTTTTCAGAAAACCATTATCCATAAACTACTCTACGCCTCTGTACCATTTCATGAGCCCTTGTTCTCAAGTCTCCGTGTGTTTTTTTTTAATTATTCCGTTCTGTTGCAAGGAAACGTCAGTTATTGTTAGATCACATAATCTGTCTCTGCATACTTTTGTTTACCATCCATCAGTTCTGTCTGTTGTTCAAAAATGTTCAAAACCCATACGTGTCCTTCTTCTCACTGTCTACCCTTTAATTCCACCTTTCAACTGATTCCTGATCTCTCTGTTATTTAGTTTCCATTATTTCTTCGCACTTTTTCATATTACTCACTTCTAACAATCCAAACATCTAGTCAGCATTTCTTTGCTAATTTTTTTGTTTATCACTTCCTTCCACGAGCTCATTATGAACTTTACTTTACTCTTCACCTGACTTAATTCCCCAGAGACTTTCTGTGATTCATTTGATTTTGATCACAGATTTTATCGAGGTAGACTACTTTAGAACTTTGATGTAAGATTTGGAACTTGTTTTCAGTGTTTTCTAAAAGAAACGAAGAAAGAACGCTGATGAGGAGGGGTAACGCGTCATTAACGTGAAGTGAGACGGAAGCAAAAAGGTTCAGACTGGGCAAAAAAAAGGAACTGAAGATGTATATGTAGGCTAGAACTACGAAAAGTGTTGTAAATATGCTAGCACATGCTGTAGGTAAGAATCGTCTGGAGGTTAGATTTTTGGTCAAGGTTACTGTAATCACAGAATATGGGTTTTTTGATTTAGCAGATCTGTCCAAGTGCTGATCAGATGCCTGAAAAGGCAAAAATAGCAGGCTGATTGAATAAAATTGCTGGTGTAGACGATGAAAAGTTAGGCGGTGGTAGACGATGAAAAATGTCTAGCCGTTCGAAAGCCCATATTGGCTTAGCAGTTTCAGACAACCTTGCAACTAAAAACTAGTAAACAGATACAATTTTTTGAGCCCATATCAAGGAATCTAAGAACGTTTCAGTTTACAGTTTTCCACCAGACTTCGCCAAAAGTTGGTAGTAGCCCCACTCTTGTATGCTCTTTGCTCACTGCTCCAGAATTGGCAAGACACCTCTAATTTTGACGTCAAATCTCTGTTTAGTTTGTTTGGATGGAAAAATAGAGACTTTGGTAACTTTCAATTATTGTGTCACATGATTTTTCACAGAACATTCAGAGAAGCAAAAATCAAAATCAGTTGCCCACGTTCTAATAATACCGTGACTCCTGTGATAGAGGCCCACCCAGTACTGTATGTTCGGAGCAGCATATCTCAATTGTCCTTAGAGTTATCAAGAAGCTTTTAACTAATGCACTGATAACCATGTATTTGATTGAGCACATTTTGAAACTTTCTAGGGCAATCGAGAGACAATGCTTTGAAGATGCGGTACTAAATGGACCTCTGTTACAGGTTCACGGTGAGTCTTATCCAAAGCCAGTTCTAGAAGTTCTGATGAGAATCACCACAATACAAACCAAACAAACCTATTCACCCAAAAGATACAGTAACTCAATCCTGCAGCCTCTTTAATCCTAACCCACGTCATTCAATTAGGACTCCCACTCAACCCTTCAAAAATCCTACTTCACATTTTACTAAATCCATCTAAAATTGTATATCTATCCATCCGCAGATTTCTAAATCCATCCTATACATATTTGTGCTTTTCTCCTCCTCCCACTCTTCTATATTCTTCTCTCCCTAAATAAGGTCATAACGAGGCGAATTAGAAGACGAAGAAAACGACGATGGAGGAAGAATAAGAAGAGATGAAGCAGCCAAATAAAGTGGCTCAATTTTTCATCGGATGGTTTATTTACATAATACACTCACACGTATTTTCTGAGGATTCAGATGCAATATTTTAGGAAGAAGTTTGTATATTATGTTTGGTTTTGGAGACATGATGCATTAAATTGAAAGTTTTTGAAGAAGAAGGAGGATATTGAAAATATTGTTGAAAATAGAATTGGTCCCGGAAGTTTTTTGCTAAAGTGTGTGTTGGATTTGAGAACCCCATAACAACAGTGCTTTTTGAAAACTTCCCTATGGTTACCTGATAGGTCCCGGCGAGTGTTCAGATGTCCTCAACTTGCGGATCGCCTCCTTGTCATTCATAGTTCCACACCAAATTTGAGCATAGTTGAGGAAGAAAAGTTGATCATGTGTCAGGTTCACACCAGGTAGTCGTGGCGGTCGGGAATGCATTTTCTCGTATTTTTTGTAGGCTCTGAAAGAAAGTTTGGAATAAAGAATTTGATTGGAGATACTCGGGAAAAAAGGCAACGTGTCACACTTCCGGCTGATTTTGCAATGACTTGAGAGGAAATTGACCTAAGCTTGTAGGACCCCTTGAAGTATCCGAGAATGAACCTACACCGGTGACTGGACTCAAGAGCCAAGAAAAGTAGAAGCGCAAGGAGCTTTTTTACCTTTTTTTGCGGAACTTCCTCCAAAGTCTGGTCGAAATTTGACACGAGGATATGCCATTGTTACAGTACGGGGTTCAAATTAGCTAGCACGGTTTCAAGTCTGACCGAGGTATACTCCACAACGCCTTTCGATTTCAACAATTACAGTAGCCGAAGCTACAGTAATGTTTTCTGACCCTAACGCCCCAAACTCCCACATCCACTCACCTATATGCTTGTTTCAATCCTCCATTATCTGCAATATTCTCTCCTTTCGTCGATTTTCCGTTAATTTGCATATTGATCTGTTCCAGAACATAACTCGAATACTGTTTTTCAATACATTGTGCTTTATGCTCGAATTTCGAAATGGTTGCATTATCCCACCACTGACGAATGTTTCCCAAGTTGTCGTATAGGCGTCCTGAAACAAATTTTTTTTTTGAAATTTTCAAAATCGGAAAGCGGTACGTGATTCATATCATAATACTCTCACATTCTAACATTTTGTAGGGTACAATTCAATTTTTCTTTGCTGTGTTTGGTTCTAAGAACTCTATACAACATGCATGACTTGAAACATTGATGAAAAAAACTTTTTTTATAAGAAAAAAAAGGAGAAGAAGGAGGAATTTCAATGAATTCTAATGAATTGCTGGTGATGAGTGACCACAAAGGGGAATAAGGAGGACACAAAAAATGAATAAGGAAGGAATTTCATTGGAACGAAGGAAGCGAATTCCCAGAATGTTCCGGAAAGAATTAGTGGCAAGAAACATTGGTTCCAAAAAGGAGTAACGGGGAAGAAAGAGGGCCGGTTTGTGGAAAATATTGAACTTTTGGGGAGCATTTTGTTTTGTTTAGGAAATTTTGGGATCTCAGTTTCAACAGCTTTTTTAGGTGCTGCGTTTCTGAAGTAAATAAAGGGACTTTTGAACTTTTTTAAATTTTAATTTTGCCGTCACCCATTTCTTCGCCATCCTGATTAAGCGGAGATCGAGCAATAGACGCCAACCCAGTATGCTCAGAGTCCTATGAACATTTTTTCAATTGAAAATTTTTGGTAACTCCAAGGGCAAAGCAGATATGCTAAGCATAGAAAACTTGAGATCTCAATTTCGGCTTGTTAACAGAGTTTTAGCACAATCAATCTCACCTCTATCGTCAAATCCGTGAGTGATTTCATGCCCAATGACCACTCCAATTCCTCCGAAATTCATCGATGACGGGAAGTCTTTACTGTAGAAGACGGGTTGAAGGATTCCAGCAGGGAAGACTGGAAAATTGAAATGTTCATTCAGTGTAAAGGAATATTTTAATGGATCACTATGCCAAACTCATCAAATCTGTAACTACAATATTCATGAGGGCTTATTGTTATCTTAAATATACTTCCTCCAGTTATTTCGGTCAAAATTCTATAAAATTGGAAAACTTGGCTGTGTACGAATCAACAGGGGCACTTTCCAGGGTCTTCTGCTGTACTATATTGTTATTACCCTATCTTGAACATGAAATTGACCTCCCTGACAAAAATAGACACTAACTAATCCTCATGAATTCCCTTTTTAAAAATGATATCATTTTCCGATTTTTCGATTTTAATTTTCGATCGTCTCCTCCACCCGGAATCATTTTTTCTTCGAACTCTCATTTTTCCGTTTTTGCTTCCTTTTGTTCATGGCTGATCGGTCTCACTTCTCTTCTCATTCACACAAAGATTATTCATTGATAATGCCAAACGTGACAAAGTCCTCATTAGGTTTCGTGAGTCTACATGACCGAGACCGACTATAATCCGTCACTCTTTTCTGATAATAAATAACAAGAAATACTGATAAATAGGAATTATTGGATTAGGGAAACTCAGTTTTTGGACTACAACGGGGGAGATGTGATAGAACGTTTCTAAAAGGTGTCTATCTTTTTTCCAGGGATCCCGATGTCCGATTCTTTCCAGAAACTCACTAATTTCATTAGTATTCGGACTGTAGAAGGCGTTGACGAGTGCAGCTCCAGCAACCCATCTGCAAAAAAGTATTCCTTGTTCTCTGGATTTGTTTTCAAAAACAGGTACATCATCATCCAAAAGTTCCCCTGTATTACTCATAATGACATTTTTAGTATATTCAAGTGGCTTCGTCAAACCACGAAAGTGTATGGATTGGTGATTTGGGTAGTTATAAGAAGACTGATGATGAATTACTTGTTTTTGAATGAAAAAATGAGGGTTGGAAATAGATTTTTAGCATGAACTTATAGGGATTATTCATAGAACTTCCATAAAAAAGTCACCTCTCCCGATCAACTGGCTCTGTGATCCTTTCAAGCACATCTCGTTGGTACTGCTCGTAGAAACTGAACTTCGTCTGGTAATAATGTCCTGGGTAGACTGTGAATGTCTTATACTCCTTATTGACCGCAGCTGGATCATTCAGGTAGTCTGGATATCCGATTTTTCGTTTCATTTCGTTGACCTAAATTTGAAAATTGCTTTTTGAGTCCTAGTTCTTAGAACGGTACTTTTTGTTTAGCAAACTGTTTGGTTTCCTTGGTGAGCCAGTCTTCGCTGAGTAGCAAATCCACGAAAGATTCCATGATGAGAGAGATCATTTCTTCGACCTGAAAACTTTTTAAATTTTTTTTAGGTATGTGGATTTTCTGAAAAAAAAATTGGAGATCTAATAATTGACTTTTCATTGGAGGTCCAGTAAAATGGCTCCCCTTTATTTAGCAACTATGACGTTTCCCCAATCGAAATAAGACATTCATAGCCATCTTATACCAGTTGCAAAATGCCGTAGTCAGGTTTCGAAATGTTGCGAAACCAGAAAAATAAGTTACCTGTTGTTTAGCCTCGTGATCAAAATGATTCTTCACATAAATTGCCGATGTTGCCATTGGCATGAGGCTATTGATCCGAGTGACACAACCATGCCATCGCACTTTTTGAACGTTCATGACTGAAAAACATTTTCTGTTTTTGATAATACAAGCTAACAAAATCATCCATGGTTTTATGCTAATCAAGTTTCAAAACAAAAACTCACTGTTCAGTGTCTTGTAAAACTTGAAAATGGTCAATGCAAATGGATCTGGGAGGTCTCTCAGCATGGTTTTGAAAAACCAACACCACTCCAAATAATTCACAATGAGACGGGTATCGTACATCGGGATCAGGATATCAAGTCTTCTCAGGAACTCGTATCCATAGACAACGACTTCAGTGTCATCGTCGAATTGGATTTGTTGACCGTTCTGAAAAGTAAAAAGTTGATTTTTTTTTAACTCTTTATAATCTACCTTATCATGGAGATCTTTGAACATATGATTGAAGAACAAGGGCCAATTGAAGTGAGGCAGGGAGTCTTTCATGTCTCCAAGAGTGATTTTTGTGTACAGTTCGGCAATGTCGTGTCGCTGCTCATCAGCCATGGTGATCTGGGAAAAAGCTTATTTCCAGTAGATCAGGTAGTTCACCGAGTTTTATAAAATCTCAATTTCCAAACGAATTTTTTTCTTTGAAAAAAAACTCACATTAGCCAGTGCTGTTTCAAAATGAATAATCTCCCTGGCGTCCTGTGTGGCTCTCGCACGATCTGCGTCCAGAAGAATCAACACATCACTGTATAATTCCAGATTTCTTCTTCAGTGTCAAAAAAGAACTTACCGTATCAACTGCAAGTACGCCATCCTTTCCTCATTTTCAGCTGCCACATAAAAATCACGAGCGAAAAGGTTGAGTTGTGGTTGATCAATCTGAAAAAAGTGGAAATGATTCGTCTGATATTTCGTGCTCAAAATTACCAGGAGGACATGTCGTTGGGAGTTTTTATCATCAGGTTGGACAGTGGCTTTGAATAGGGAGTCAGCTTTGAACTTGGCAACCATGTCGGCTGAAAAAAGGACGATTCAAGTGATTACGAAGAATCGAGATAAGCAGACAACGGATAAGTGAGAGGCAGTGAGACGCAGAGAATAACAGTGTATTTGTGTCTGCGTTTCGTAAAATTCAGCTTCACTTCTTAGTTTCAATTTTCCTATATCCCTAAAAGTCATGCCCAAACCCACCATACAACATTTCAATGCTGGCATCCGGCTTCAGAGGGTGTCCCAGACTAGGCCACCCTCCAAAACTTTTGACGACTTCATCGAAAGTTGTCCTCCAGTTGTCGAGAATTTCCGATTCGTTCAGACACAAATTGTAGAAGTACTTTGCCTTTCCGACAGCCGATGATTCGTAGTCGTAGGGTTCCTCGTCTTCTTCCAGTAGCTCTGAAGAAAAGGTTTTGTAGATGCTGTTCTGTTAGATGGAATACCTTTCAATGCAAATTCTAGGTCTTGTCCGAGGTTCTCAAAATTCGAAACACTGGGTGCATCATCTGGTATCGGATGTCCTTTGATCCATTGGCCACACGCGAATTCATAAAAGTCATCGCAAGGGTCTATGGAGGAGTTCATGGAGGATAATATCACCGATGCTGAAAAAAATTTCGTTTTGGTCCCTGGCTATTCAATAGCTGACAAGAGTTCAGATCTTTGAAACAACTTTAATGAACTTGACATTTGTTTCAATTGGAAATTAGCTTCAAGAGAGATTGTTCCGTTTCTAAATTTAAATTAGTGGCTAGTTACTTTTTGAGAATTTGAGCTGAAAGTTGACCTAATGTTGATCAATCAAGCCTGGGTCAAACTAAACGTAAAGCAAAGATCCCAAACCTCACATTCTAATCAGAAAAGACCAACAAAAACTTCGAAAACCGCTTTAGATTTTTCAATTTTTAACCAACCCGATCCTTACCTGTTTTAATACATCCTGGCGATAGACACACATCGGAACTGTCCTTATAGTTTATGTAAAAATAAATAGCGGCACCTATAGCTAAGAGGAGTAAAATGAAGAGTATTATTGAGATTAAAGCAAATATCCTCGTCCAAATTGATGGTGACGGTTTGCCTGCTATGACGACACCTGAATCAAAATTATGGATTCAGATGAAAGGAAACTTTCATTTACCTTCTTCGTCGGGCCTCATATCGGGAGGCGTCCGACCGTTCTGCTCCGGCTGTTTCGCAATTTTGAATACCGTCTAAAATCAGTTTCAGAATGTCTCTTTTTCTTGTTTCCGCAATTCCTGGATAACCAATTCAAGGCATAAATTGGGAAGGTCTGAAAGCAGAATGAGCACTTATAGGGAAACTCCGGAGAAGGAAGAACAGAAGAGTGATTTTTCTCTTTGAAAAAAATAAAAAGGCACCGGAAAACACTTGACAATTTTAGAAAACAAAGAAAAAAGAGGAAAAGTGGGAGGAGAAACCGGAAAAAGAAAAAGAAAAAGGAATATTTATGAAGATTTATTGATGGGTTTGGGAATAAAAGGGGAGGAAAATTAGAAGAATGAATGTGGGAGTTCCTTTCATATTTAGGTGTGAAGAGCATTTCTTAGGAATTGGGGAAATGGAGAAGTAGTAAATATGTGTGGGTGGAAAATAGAGTTTTGGAGCAGCTACAGTAATCAACTGAATCTGAAAGACTTCCCAATAGTGCACACACAGAAACCACCCCGGTGCTTTTCTATTAGAGGTTTCAGTAAGTCAACTTTCAAAATAGTTGCATTATTGCTGGACCCACTTAAAGCTAATAGTGTCATTCCTTCCACTTTTTATAAACTTTTTTGTTTTGTGACACAAAAAAATGGAAATGGGACAAGAGGGACACAAAAAATGAGGAAGAGGGGAGTGTTGTAAACAAAGGGGGAGAGAAGAACACTAAAGAAAATGAAAAACGGAACGGAAGATGAGGAGGAAGAAGAATAAATGCACATTCTTGGCACTGTGCCAGTTGGAGGAAGGGCAAGGAACGGGGAAGTTCAGAGGAAGGAAGTTTGGAGAGGGGAGTGGGGATCACTGTTACTGTAGCTTGAGACTATATCATCGGTTTTTGAGCTTTGGAGCGGCACTTTCAATCGACCCTACTTCGACTCAAAACTGGGCGAATCTGGTTTTTTTCTCATAACAGGAACATTGATTCTGAGGAAACTGGGGATGAGAATATATGAAATCACAGAGAAACAAATTTTCTATCGAATGGTAGACACTTGATATAGGGTTATATCAGAAAATATGCAGTGAAAATTGAAAAACTGAATTTCTCAGTACTAAAAAGTTGTTTGCCAGTCATGTCAGATAATTTCAGAAACAACACTATATGAAATGAATACCATTCGCTAGATAATTTCTTATTCAATCTCATATTTTATAACCCCCAGTTACAAAGACCTAAAGCCTGAGTTCTGATTCGGCCGGCTTCGAGTCGGGGCAGTTCGGATACGCGCAGTATATTTTCTTGACTAGAGTGTGCTATCTGATTGTGTGGCACCGAGGCTGTGGGATTGGAGCCTTCTAGACCATAACTGAATATTGCCGCAGATGAGCTTTTTCTGATACACTTGAAGCTAGAATACCATACACCTAACACAAAAGTTTAGAACCCACCCTATCAAAGTTTTGATAAGTTTTTCACAGGCCAATATGAAACTGATTTTGACCTCATGATCTTCACACCTATAAAAACCAAAACTAAAGTCGAAGGAAGAATTTCAAAAAGTCAAATCATACAAATGTTTCTCCTTCATCTTCTTTTTTTCCTCTTATGCTACTTCTTCTCCTTCTTCCACATACACACACCATCACCGCCAATCAAAATATTTCGATTCTCTGTGCTGCCACATAGAAACAACTGTTCCTGTGACTCTCTTTTTCCCGGACTCATACAAATGTGTTTGCATGTCATCAATCTTAAAAATGACGCACACGTGTCAAAATATAGATGATGAGGATGATAAAGAGGAGGAGAAAGTCGTTTTCAAAAGTTGGAAGAAAGATGATATAGTGATAAAGTGAGATTGAAAAGAGGAGGTGGTGGAGAAGGAGGAGCAAAGAATTTATATTGAAAATGACAGAAAATCGGAAGTGATAGAGAGGATGGATTGATAGAGACGCAGAGAGTGAGAGAATGAATCAGACAAAAAGTTTTGAATTTTTGATCTGAGACATACTTGGAACGGGCTGAGCCTGGCTGGCAAGTTTTGAATCGGCCCGGCCCGGCCAGGGCCACCGGGCCGAAATTTTTTAAGTATGGATCTGAAATGTTTGATTGTGGGACTACATCGAACAGGGACAATTACCAATGGATCAAGCAGCTGTTGGACAATAAAATTGTAATAGAGTCACGTTTTTGTTGTGGAGAGGAAAGGGCCGAAACAAATTACTACTAGTGTTTGGCAGCTGATCGAGAGAGCAGTCTACTTGGTCTGAACTAGGATGAGACTAAAAGTGAGGAGAGAATTGTGAGGTTCTAGTCGTTTATCGTTTCAATTCTTGAAACGATAAAAGAACATCCTAATGTTATCAGCAGGAATTTCGTTTTTTGAAGCAGCTTCTAACGATTGTCTTCGAAGCTATCAAAAAGTTTTAAACTGATCTAGAGTTTTGTATGTCTCGATAACACTTTTCCCGTTTATCACTTTTTGAAATTTTCGAAAACAACTGGAATATGCTGCTCTTAACATAGGATACTTGGTGAACTACTGTGACAGTACATGTGTTTCAGACAGCAAAACAATGATCTCAAAACTACGGAAACTGTGGGCGACGCACATCGTCATTTCTGAACAATAAATGGTGCATTCTTATATAACAACAATGAAACGGGAATTCTGAACGTGTGTTGGTAGACTATTAAAGAAGACTCGACAGATACCGTATCATCCGTGAAAAAGATGGATTAGAATAGCTAAAATGAACTCCTAGGAAACACTTATTTTCAAACACTTCTCAGATGAAGTCTAGGTCTGTCAAATCCCGGAGTCCTTTCAATCTAAGTTCAAACTTGCTCGAAGCTAGACAGTACATTTTTCGGGCTATACAAATCCAATCCATCAACAAACGTCTTGGAACAGTTTTCGAAAGTTCATAATAATCTAGAAAACTAAGTTTTCCGCCTCTCCTTCCAGACCAGACACCCCCACTGATTTTCAGTCTCAAGTCTAAAAATAAGATCCATCATCAAAATGACAAAAAAAACGAAAAAAGGTGTGTAGATGAAGAGAGAAAAGAGAGCCAAACGGATCATAAAACGTCGCAAAAATCCATCAGTTCTCTCTCTTTTCTCTTCAAACTCAGCTAACAAATCGATCAATCCCCCGGTTGAGGGGAAATTGTTGAAGAGATAGAGGAAAGACACAAAATGAAGTCAGGGTGGGGATACAACAGAAATGCGGGATTCTTCTGATGGCGACAGAGGGACAACCGAATGGACACAATATATCTGGTCGAGAGAGACAGGGAGAGAGCAATTTAGAAGAAAGGTGTAAGATATTATGAGATAGTAGGTGATTGGAAGAGAAATGATGTCCAGAACGAGGATTTCGTTGGGTCTAGGTGTTCCCAGGTTTCAAGGTTTTTGGAAACTATAGTTAGGTTTAGGAACTTGTATGGATTTTGTGTCATAGCTGTCTTAATGTTCCAATATACGTCTTAGGGATCTGTAAGAGTCTAAATCAATTTTTCGAATGGTCTAGCTTCTGGAAGCTTTTGACCAAAAATTAGAGATTCGATTAAATTTAAACAGTCTTCTTACCACCAATCTTCCAATAACTCCACTAGCAATCTTACCGTAATGAGTTCACCTCTTCCAGAACGCATACGAAAAAAATATCTCCACATACTTTTTTTTCCTTCCCATCCAAACTACAATATTTCCAAAAAATTCCTCTCATTCTTCAAAAATCTTATCTTTCCTGCTCATTTTTTTTGCCAGACACCTCATGTTACTCGTATCAGTTACCCATCTATTCGGACGGCTTTTTCTGTTATTTGATCTTTTTCACGTGTGACCTTATTCTTTGGAAATGAAGCATTGTTTTTTTAGATGTAGATTTTGCAGAAATAGATAGGGAAAAATAGGGATGAGTGGGTTTTTTGGTCGTCAGTCGGAATAGTTTTCAACTGAATTGGTTAGTTGTAGTCATACAATTTTATGGAACCGATCAAAATCCGGAATCAAAATAACTCAAAAATGGATCATCATAGTTCAGGTTCAGAATAACTGTTGAAACTAGAATATGATGACCCGAAAACGTTTAAAACTAACTGTTCTGGATAATTGCTCATACCAAACTAAGACTAACAGATCGAAAATCAGAAAACTAGTAAACTGAAAGAAAATAAAAAAACTGAAAGTCAGGTTTCTGGCTGTAGCTCATGAATTACAGTTAAGGGTCTCAAAGAGAAAGATGTAGCTATCACCAATGAACCTAGCTACAAAAAGATCTGTGGCTACAGATTCCCTCCTTCTCCCAAAATCCACATGACCGCCTCCCTTTAAAAATCAAAAATTCATTTGAAAAACACGAGAGAATTCAATTGCTATTTAGTCGTTTGTCTTCCGACTACTAAAAAAAAAAGAAAAAAGATAAATGATTTCTCGAATTTGTTCTCTTCTCTCTCTCTCGATACTGGAGCAAAGGGCAATTGGCACAAAAAACCAAAGAGAGAAGGAGAAAAAAGATAGAAAATGAGCATGTGTTTCGACGTTACTTTTTGTTTCTAAACAAAATATCTGTGGAGAGAATCATCTTCAAGAACTGGGGAGTTGGGGATAAAAAGGACATCATCAGATGATGAAACTTCTGAATTTTGAAAAGTTTGAACGAATTGTTCGGAATTCAACAAAGCTTTAATGATCGCCAAAGCCGATACCAGAGTTTGAAATTAAGATTTAGCCCAGGTTCTGAAAGACACACACCCAGAGAATCTGAAAAACAAAAGTTCTCAGAAACATTCAAGATAATCCAAAAATAAATATTTCCCGAACCCCTCCTCCTCCGCATTTCTCTCCTCAAAATTCAAATGATCCAATTAAAAACAGGGGATATCCTCTCTCTAAAAATCTGACACCTAATTGGTCATCTTGCTCATTGAGCAGTTTTCTAAATATGGGAAAAAACGAAATGAAAAGACAAAAAGCAAAAACACCACAGAAAAAGTGAATTAGAGTCATTGTCTGGAAAGGATGGGAGAAATTATAAATAAACAAATTTGGGGAATTTGTTATTTCAGATTTTTTAAGGATTTTCCTTTTGGAATAGAGGAAAATGAAGAATTATTTTTTTTTTTCGAATGATTTATTCGAATTTTCGATCGACAAAAAACTTTGTCTAGACAAGTTTAGATTGAATTAAAAAACGAAGTTTCAAAACACAGTTTTTTCCCATGAAGGCATGTAATTCAAAAGTAATTAGTTACAAAGTTTATCAAGGTTTGAATTCTTTTCAAAAATTATTCAGAATTTCAAATCTTGAAATTGAAAAGTTCATATGTTTGACTATCTATTCAATCCAAAAACCCAAAATCCATTAAAAACCAAATCGTTTTTTTAATAACATG